>CM057090.1:8265699-8513199 GCA_029959045.1 Taenioides sp. WSHXM2023
CTGCTCTGACCTCTTGTAAATAGGGATTAGCTGAAAAAAAAACAGACTATAAAGGGGAGTTGACAAGGGGTGTAACTACTGTACTTTATGTCAAGAGTCTTGTAGTGTGTCTAAAGTACAAACGTAAAAAAGTTAATATGTTTTCATAATATAATTGCTGCAAATTTTGAGACATCTAGAAGTAAGATATTATAAGCGAGTTAAATGACAACAACAGAACTTTTGACTTTTGAAGCCAACATTTCACTACCAACCAGATTCATCAGGGCTCGGTGATGAAGTTATCTGGTTCAGTTATTTTTATTTATCTTACTTATAATTTTCATAATATACCTTTTTCCCCAAATGACAAAACACATGCATCTTTTAATGTTAATTTTATGATGGTTATTTGTTTTTTATTGTGATTGTAATGTAATGTCTTCTTATTCTGTAAAGGACTTTAAATTTGTGTACAAATTGTGCTATACAAATACTTTTGCTTTGCTTAAAATATAACCATCAAATATTGCATCTGAAACATATATCTGGCATATTTTGTGCCAACCACCAATACATATTTAGAATTAGCTTTACTAATTGCATCTTCTAGTTTTTCACATTTATTTGTTTTTATTGTTTTTTTCCACCAATATTATTACAGCAATAAAATAATTGAATCCCTACAACGTGTCCAGAACAGGATCTATATAATGTATAATATGCTGTATTTTTACTGTTTTGACTTTTTTTTTTAATCCAACTGACTGCAAGTACTACAGAGAATACGTCAGCTACTACTAAAAATATCACAACCTTTTTATGCACATGTGGTTACCTGTCTTAATTCACTTAATTCCCTGTGCACACATATGCCATAAATTTACACCAACTGGGTCAAGATCTGTTTTGCACCTGGACAGAGCTCACTGTGCACAGACTACAACCTGAATAAAGTGGTAAGTCTTTAGGGGATTGAGATGGAAGCAGTCAGAGGAAAACAATTGTAGTTTCCATAACACAGGAAGGAAAGAATTACCAAATACCCCCCACATGATACAAGCCAGGAGGGGTCCGAGCCTTGGCCTAAATCCCTTGTACAGACCCAGCCAGCTTTACCTGCCAACATAGTGACCTAGAATTATGGACAGGGGAATAAGAACAAGAGGGGAGGGAGACTCACTGGAATGACTTCAAACAGTATATAAACAGAATCTGAATACATCTGCTCAGAATGGACATGAATACAATGCTGTATAGTGTATTCTTTACAGTACAGCCAAGTTAGCGTCAGCAGGTTGAAATATGTGCGTGTGGGTGCGTCAAGTTGTGATTGCGATTGTGTGCAAGGGTTTTTGAAGTGACCATCCGCCCCTGGTCTAAGTGGACTTTTCAGTGTCCACTCCTTTTCCTTAATGTGAGGTTCCTTAGCATCAAAGTCAACAGATTATCACATAAAAGGGAGAATATGACGCTATGTTTGATCTATAATGTTGTTTCCTCATCATAAACATAACTGGATGTGTGTTTTGTTTCATTCTCACATGTTAAACACACAAATACTTCATCATTAGGCCAGGTTCTTCTCTCAAACAGAAAACACTGTGTTCCACCTTGTGATGTCATGTGGTAAGACATGAAGTGCTCCACTGTGTTTTTAAACTCTATACATCTTCACTAGAATCATTTGGATAATTTCAGAACTGAAATTGCTGATCACTACTGAACTAAAGGTAAAAGGAAGCTGTTCACTTGAAAACTACCACTTCATGACATCACAAGGTGAAACAGAGCATTTTGGAGCAGCTTTGGAGATACAGACAGACTAATAAACCAGGATTACTCAAACATGTGAGAATGATACAAAACACAACTCCAGATATGTTTTTGATGAGATAACAACATTCTAACATGGCTTAAAGCTCACAAGAATCCTTTTATGTAACATAGGATTTTGAAAAGATTTGGTTGTGAAAACCTGTAATAATAAATTATCTCAAAACTGTTTTAGATCTCTGGTTGGCACTCTTGGAGTTTCTTGACCCTGGCATGGCACACCTGTGAAGTGAAAACCATTTCAGGAGACTTCATCATAAAGTTCACTGTGAGAACGCCAAGGGTTTGCAGCACCGTCAACAAAGCAAAGGGTGGCTACTTTGAGGAATTTTAATGTATAAAAATATCTAGTTGACTTATTTAACATTTTTCTTTGATGCATAATTCCACATATCTTGCTTCATATATTTGATGTTTCCATATGTATATAAAATGTAGGAAGTAATAAACAAATCTCACAATTACTAAGATTACAAAAGTTACTCCCTTGTTCCCTTTGCTCTGAGCACCTTCATCTCAACCCCCTTAAGACACATATTATAACAGAAATGCACATAATAACAGCATCACAGTATTACATATGTATTACTGCTGATGGTGAGAGATTGTTTAGGTTCAGTATAAGTGAATATACAGAGGTTTTCACTGGAATTTCACTAAATACTAGCAAATGAAAATTAAACAGAAATGTAAAATGGAAGTACATTTATGACACCCTGTCACTGAACATTAGTTAGTTAAGTATAAACGCCCTTTTTAGATAATTTTCACCAAAACTGCAAGGTAATCAGGGTATGCCCTATATTGGAGATTTAAAGTGGGTTGTGTCATAAATTTACTTTTATAAACAATCACACAGCCAAATAATATTAGCTCTCTAGAAATACCAGTATATTTCCAAGGAGGACATACTTTCCACAGTTTCAGAGCTCTACAGTAAATCCCTGCTGTTCTGAGAGTTCCTTTAATTTAATAACTCACAAACCCACAACTCACCCTTCAATATGATTTTTCACAGGCTCAGCTCCATGGGATATGTGCTAACAAACAACACACTGACCCACTTTCTATTATAGGCCAGATCTCTGTTTAATGTATATATAGAAATGGGGTGATGAAACGCATACCGAGCAGATGAGGGGAAATAAAAGCTACAATACAGCCCTTTTAAAGGCGTCTTTCTTCGGGATGGGAGGGTCTCATGTTGTTGTAGCACTGGGAGCTGAGTGAGCTGACTTCCTGTCGTAAATTCCCCTTCATGCAGCGATTTCCTGTTGGCTAAGGAGGTGACCAAAAACTGCTAATGCTATTGAAAAACATTGGAATAAAGAGATGAAAGGTGCATTATTAGTTACTGAGGAAATTAGCTCTACTGTAAACTGTAGAAAGAGGTGTAAAATACAAATGCACGCATGTCCATATACAGTACTAGCATTGCTGATACTAAAATTTCAAATAGACAAATGCAGTTTCGATAAGGAATAGACGCGATACTCAGTACAGATTCTGATACCACGATGATGATGAAAAACAAATTATTTAAACAACAGAATGTGATTTTCAACTTTAAATTGTAGTACTTTATTTTATATGACCTTATGGCCTCATATCAGTGTAATCCCGCAGTCGTTCAGGTATGTTCCATAGTGTACCAGGGGCGTATACAAGTCTATGTGCTCTTACTTGTTCTGATACAGCTCAAGATCATTCTAAAGCTATTCAGGAAATGTTGATTTCTGTCTTGTGAATGTGATTTTTTTTTTTTTTTTTTAGTATCGATACTTGCTCAAATGAGTATGTAGTTTCAATACTAATTTTAGAATCAATTAGAATCAGATTATTCACTGGTTGTAATTGTCCCAGAAAGTCTCATAATGTTTTATTTATACAAAGCTGTTCTGTTGTTACTTGAGAGATAAATAACAGCTACATAACACATTTGAATCAGCTACTTAAAGGTGCACTATGTAACTTTATATGGACATGTCACTGCTCTGCTTGAAATGTTCCACAATACGACATTAAGCAGCTCTACCTTACATTTATTGAATTACAGGTGGTTTTATAGCTCACAATTATCGAGAAAAACAGGCATTCTGACTGTGAGCGGGGTTGCCTTTCCACAGATCTGACCTGTAACTTGGTCTAGTTTGGTCTCCTTGAAGATAGAAAGCTTTAAATGCCATACTGTGAGACATTCCAGATGAAGAACATTCCATAAAGAAAAGCATTTGACAGACCCTCCACCAGACAAGTTACACAATGCACCTTTCAAGCTACACTATCGAAATCGGTATTGGAATTGAAAAAGCTGGATCACTGCATCTCTACTTTTGACAGTCCTCGACCATACAGGATGCTACGGAGAGGGGAGAGGGCGGGTAGTTGAGGCTGGCATTGGGCTGACGCTACAGCCCAGGAATGTGACCTTGCACAAACTCAACACAGCGTGATGAAGAAGTGAGAATATGGGCAATCAAAGCTACAGCAAAACAAACTGCAGTCTTCAACCATTATTGACTTGGGGCTACAATGCTTCACTACATCTGTCAAAATCCCAGATGAGAGATAAGAGAGTGTGGGGGGGAAGTTTAGCTGCAAGGAAATGGTTAGGAAGAGTTCAATAATGACATAATAATCAGCAACAAAAAAACCAAAAAAGTAATTAGTAATAAAAAGTGTATTCAGTTTTTTTTTTTTTTTGTTTTGTTTATATTCATTTAAAGGTCCTATAGTACATGTAATTGACTTTTGTGAGGTTTTAGCTATGCTATAATGTTGTTACCTCATCACAAACATACCTGGAGTTGTGTTTTGTTTTATTCACAGTTGCAGTAACCCTTTAATATTAGTCTGTCTACATCTCCAAAGCTCAAAATGCTCTGTTCCACCTTGTGATGTCATGAAGGGGTCGTTTTCAAGTTAACAGCTCCTTTTACCTTTAGTTCAGTAGAGATTGGCAATTCCAGAGATGAAATTATCCAAATGATTCTAATAAAAGTGTATGGAGTTTAAAAATGCAATGGAGCACTTCCTGTATTACCACACAGGGGAGTAGACACAACTCCAGGTATGTTTGGAATAAGGAAACATTATAACATAATGAAGAAAATATCGTAATATGGGTCCTTTAAGGTGCACTATGTAGCTTTTCTGGTGGACAGTACATCACCAGCTTGCTTCCATGGAGATTTTATTGCCTGTAACATTTATTTCATTAAGATTGTTTTGTTTTTTTTGACTCAAAATACCTTGAAAAATATTCATTCTTAATATCAGTGGTATCACCTTGAAGCAGATCTGACTTGACAGTGTGACCTACTTGTCACCATGTAGATAGATAATGGATAATTTAGCGGCATATTGTGGAACATTGTATCCAAAATAACAACTTTATGCTGGATGCCAATTTTACTATTTAGGTTTGGGACTGACAGAAGGACTTTACTCGGTCAAGGGACTAATTCTTTAAATAACAGAAAACAACTGCTCGGAAGTAAGGTTTCTAATTGTGAAACTCAATGACAGGAAAGAGTGAACACAACGGGGAAAATGGTCAGGTATGATGGAATATTTACAGTAACTACTTGACTTAATCTGAATGGCAGACACTCCCATAAGACTGTGCATGTTAAACCACTTCCTCACCCTCTTCCTTCCTCTCTAGGCAGAGGGAGGCTCCGACTATGAGTCCAGGTAAAAGGTCAGCCTCTACCCCAGGCTGCTTGGGAGGCCATCAATGTTTTTTGTTTATACAAACTCACTGGACTATATTTAGATGTGGAAGGCACAGTATGGAAGCTTTAACCCATTAGCATCTAAAAAAAGATTTGCAGAATTCTCAGAATCTATAATTCCCAATGGGAGTTGTTGACAGACCTGAACTCAGTGAGAGAAGAAAGAGATGATATAACTGGAAATGTATCTACTGCACAGTGAATTACAAATTAAAATAAAGTGATATGAGAAGAAATAATTATGTAATAGCTTGTTGTTAAGTCATACGTATTTAATGCAATAATACGCAGTCAGGGGTCAATGGACATGTTACAAACTTGATTTGTTCAAGGTCTTCTGCTTAATAAGTGGTATGTGTAATACAATGTTCTGTAAACGTCAATATCATGTGTCTCCAATGGGTCTTTTCTGTGTAAAACATGCTAACCCCACAGCATGTCTATGCAAATCTATACACATGTTAAAAACTGCATGGAATTTGACTATGATTCCCGTGATATAACAGAGTTCTAGACATGTGTGTAAAAATATGTATGTGAAGTCAATCTTGATTTTAAAAAGTCAATATGAAATCAAAATTGCCATTAGGCCTGTCACGATGATTACTATATCGACTTAATTTTCAATACATGACAGATGAAACCATTACTTTGGGGGGGCAGTATTTATTGTGTGTACTTTTTCATGTAATAGTGGGATTTTTTTTTTTCCTGCAGTATGACAAGATTTAAGCTTTAGAAGGTTGAATTATAATAACGTCCATGACTCATTATAGACACAAACTAATTACTTAAGTGTTGCATTCTGCTATTTATTTATTTATTGCAATATTTAGAATTTAAATTTAATTCTGCTTTATCGTTTGATTTCAATATTATCTTTTGTCGTCAATATTTACTTCAGCAACATTTCACAATTCAAAATGTGTTACAGTGACAGGCCTAATTGCCATACATGTCAAATTCTTTCTTTAAAAGTCATGTAGCCCCAAGCCAAAGGGTAAGTGTCAAGTGCGGCCTGGCCTCTTGAAGCAAACAGGAACTCCAATTCGAGCTTTCTTAACAGCAACTGACATAAATCCACTATTGTCTCCATACACTGTTGCATAAGCTATTTTTAAACAAAATAACCAGCATAACAAGGCCTACTCATTGATGGAAGTTCTGATGATTTTTCATGCATGGTTCCCTTTATCGCCCAAAGCAGGGATAAGATCTGTTACACAAACTAGATGCATGACTGCGTTTCATCCATAGACTGTACAACGAAGTGGACTAAGGGAGTGTGACGTCACCCATAGCGTTTGGCTCCAGTCAAATGAAGCTCACGAGGCTAGCAGTTATAGGAGCGAATTTGAAGCAGAGTTCCATAGTCGGAATAGGAATTAATTAAAGAGTCTGGTGGAGGGTCCATCAAATGCTTTTCCCCATGGAGATGTTATTGCTTTGTCTGTAATGTTTCACAGTGTGGCATCAAACCTTTCTATCCTCATGAAAACCAAACCAGACCAAGTTAGTGGTCAGATCTGTGGAGAGGCAACCCCGCTCACAGTCAGAATGCCTGTTTTTAAAGGTATTTTTGAGCTATAAAACAACCTGTAATTTAATAAATGTAAGGTAGATCTGCTTAATGCCATATTGTAGAACATTCCAGGCAGAGCAACCAAAAAGTTACATAGTGCACCTTTAATGGACAAAACACCAGGATCATGTAGAGCGGGTTAATACGAACATTTTAAGACCAAAATGATGAGTCTGAGAGCAGCAGTTGCAAAGACAGAGGTGACATTTTTTCAATGTAAAGTCAATTGGAGCCAGAGTCAATTGAACCGGAAGCGCCCGCATGCTAATTTCTTATCTGGTTAGCTATGTCCGTTTATATATACAGTCTATGGCTTCACCTTTTAAAAGCATACTTGTTGTTGCATCATTTCCCAGGTTTTTCCTAGCACTAACACGCCACGACTGCAGTAAAAACCCAAACTGCAACTAATGTCAGCGAGAACTCTCATAAACACACAGCAGGTTACTTGGAATGATGCTTAAGGCGGTCACATCCTGCCATGACACTGACCGTTCACTTAAGGTGGAACTAGACTCTGCAGGGAGGTCATCAGGAGTGCTATTACAAGACTTGTCAAGAGGAAAACAACATCTTTTTGAACAATGGTGTGCGTCCTCCGTGGCACCAACAGTAATGTAAAAAGGCCCATATTATGCTATTTTCTGGTCTATGTTATAAAGTTCTCCTCATCAAAAACATACCTGGAGTTGTGTTTTATTTCATTCACACGTTTAAAGGGCCTATTATGGTATTTTCAGAATAATTCCAAATAATTTCCCTTGTGGATCAATAAACCTGGAGTTGTTTTTGTTTCATTCACATGTTTAACACATAAATCCTGCATATTTAGGCTGAGTTCTTCTCTCAAACTAAAAACACACTGTTCCACCCTGTGATGTTATGTGGTAATACAGGTAGTGCTCCATTGTGTTTTTAAACTCCATACACCTTCACTAGAATCATTTGGATCATCTTAGCCCTGGAATTGTCAATCTCTACTGAACAAAAGGTAAAATGTAACTGTTATCTTGCAAACTACCACTTCATGATATCACAAGGTAAAACAGAGAAATTTGTTTTTGAGGAGGTAACAGCATTGTAACATGACTTAAAGCTCACAAGGGTCAATTTTACGTAATAAAGGACCTTTAAGGTGGAACTAGACTGGCCAGGGAGGTCATGAGGAGTGCTAGTTCGAGACTTGTCAGGAGGAAAACAACATCTTCATGATCAATGGTGTGCATCCTCTGTGGCACTGATAGTAAATTTAAACCATGAATGAAGGTGTCTTTCAGAGCACCAGCCTCCAGGGCAGAGCTTGTGATGTAACGTCCTCACAACTTTGTCATTCCCAGAGGCCTTACATAGCGGAGACAGAAAGAGGAGCTTTGAAGTGTTAACAATGAACAGTGGGGCAGTTTTTGCGCTTCATCAAGTACCCCAAAAACTGAGCCAACTTTGAGCATTCCCCCACCCCCATGAATCCTGGCTTGTGTCAGACGGACGCAGCCCTGGGGCAGTTATGTAACTTGCTTATGGAAAGTCAAGACTAATTTAAAAGAAGAAAAATGGCCGCAGATGCTTGACCACACTTTGAAGTTGCTACCATGCAGTTTTGCTGGCTTTGCTGGTTTAGTAATCAAGGGCAGAGGTGAACAGAACTGCATACTTACAATGGCCTTTTGAACAGTTTTAGATTAGATTATATTTGACTGATGTACAAAATACACCAAAATCTTGATAGAGCAACACTTCAGCACTAGGAAATTCACACATCTACTAATCAGTAAAAACACATTACAATACAGTTTTTGAACTCTGACTTTCTAATATTGTAACTGTTTTGGGGGAGAAATTATATGGGGGTTTTTTTCAGCTTCATTCATCAACTTGCAAAAGGAGAAGTTTGGTATGTTAGAAGTCAAACTATAAAAGTAGGCATGTAACGATAATTACTATTATGGATTTATCGTTCAATATATAAAAGCTGGAAGAATATATTTTGGGGCTCAATATTTTATTTGTGTAAATTTTTTGCAATAGTGGGGGGGGAATTTAGTATTTTTTCCTCTGTACTATGATAAGATTTGAGCTGTAGAGTGTTGAATAAATAACTTCTATGTCTAATTATTGGTTCATCCAGCTATTTATTTGTTGCAGCTCAGGCCTTTTAATAAAAACTGGTTTACTGGAATTCTCCTGCTTTGTATCAATGGCATAAAGTAGGTTCAGTGTTATCATTTATCGCAAAATTTCTCTGTAGCAATTTATCGTGCTTCAAAATTTGTTACTGTGACAGGCCTATAAAAGAGTATCTTAAATCAGTGTTGACTAGATTCACTTTAGTCAATATTTTGAAAAGATAATCACAAAGACAAACACTTCTACTTCTATGATAGAGGCAGGGATTTTTTTGAGTACATATCTTAAGTATGCCAGATAAGCAACATGTCCTAGTTAAAGCCAGAAGTATGTAGTCACTGGTTTCCTTTAGCCCTTTTGCCCACTTAAAAGATATAATACTGTTTTGAATTGTTACTTGCTATGGCAACAGTATTAGATTTTCATCCCTCTGAAGCCCATAGCTATAACGTGTAGGAGAAATGACGGCGGTAAAAATAATAGCAATGATGAAGAGCAGAAAATGAGTTACAAAAGTATAAAGTAGTTAATACAGCATTTACACTATCTTGTAGCAGATTAAAGGTCCTATATTACGCAAAATTGACTCTTGTGAGCTTTAAGCCATGTTATAACGTTAATGTTGTTACCTCATCAAAAACATACCTAGAGTTGTGTTTTGTTTCATTCACACGTGTTTGAGTAATTCTGGATTATTAGTCTGTCTACAGCTCCAAAGCTCAAAATGCTCTGTTCCATCTTGTGATGTCATCAAGTGGTATAGGTTTCACGTTAACAGCTGCCTTTTACCTTTTATTTAGTAGAGATTGGCAATTCCAGTGCTGAAAATATATCACTGATTCTAGAGAACATGTACGGAGTTTAGAAACACAGTGGAGCACTTCCTGTATTACCACATGGCATCAAAAGGTGGAACAGAGTAATTTAGTTCGAGAAAAGAGCTCATCCTAAATCTGCAGGGTTTGTGTGTTAAACATGTGTGAATGAAACGAAACGCAACTCCAGGTCTGTTTTTATTGAGGAAACAACATTCTAACATAGATCAGAAAAAAGCGTAATGCGAGCACTTTAAAATGCCAGTTTATGTAATATTATTTTGACTGAACAGTTTGTGAGTTTGGATAGGAGCCCTCGCCAAAATTGTCAAAAGGTACAGAGGGTTCCCATGCAGAGTTCTGAGCAGTAATTAGAGGGAGACACAGAGGAAAGTGAGGACTCCCAGCAGGCTCAGAGACAGCAGGGGCCATATAATAAAGCCCTTGCCCCATGTCTAACCACCACACACCATTGTTTACTGTTGGACTGGTGACTGCTCCCCTGCCAATCCTCTCAAACTGCCAAAGCACAGTTTCCTGATGAGCTGGGGCATTACGGCAGGCAGTTGGAACAGAGGTCAGAGCCAAAATGGAGGACACAGTGACCCCAGGGTGAGGTCCCCCTTCATTCAGATTGATTCATAATAAACCGTGCCAAATAACTGACAGCGGGCACCGACTCAACATGTCAGCGCACAGAAGGCATTTTATCAAGAAATCAGCCTATGCATAGCTGACAGATGTGACGTCTCGCAAGTATGTTTGACTTGACAACTGGAATGTATATGAGAGTATGGATATGCACGTAGCACACTTGCTTTAAAGGAACACTGTAACTTTTTTGAATGCGTCCCCTGGTTGGGTCATGGAAATGGCATTGCTTTGCCTGGAATGTTTCACAAGAGGCTATAAGCGTATCTATCTTTTAAAATTACTGGCATCTTTACTGCCAAAAAGACTTGTTTCTTTGTTGTTGTTACCCGCTTGTTTCCATGGAGACTGACAAGTTTTATGCGTAGACTGTATAAATGGACATAGCTAACCTGTGCCCGCTTCATGCTAGATCAGCGGTGTAGGCGGGAAGGGGCGTTATCTTCAACAGCCTCATTCCAGAGGATTTTTGGTGATACTCGCAGTCGGAATTCCTAATATGGAACTCCAAATTCTCCAAATTCGCCTCTATAACTGCAAGCTTCGATGAGCTTCATTTGACTGGAGCAGAATGCTATGGTCTATGGTACAGTCTATGGTTTTACGCAATTTTGTAGAACTTTTTAGGCAAAACTCTAATATCTCCATATAAAGAGAAAATGAGTTTTGGACACTCCACCTATGTTCACGGTGCATCTTTAAATAGTAAAGTAACTAAATATAAAGAAGAATACAACGGGTTGACGTATGATTTATGTATGTGACTGGACAGCCAGACTTCCTTATCTTACAAGGGCGACAGACTTGATTCTGTTTTGGGATAAGTCAAACTCTTATCTAGTCCTCAATCCAGCAAATCTTCAAAACCACAGCCCCCCTCACAAGAGCACGAGATTAAAAGGAATGCCACAAAACAAAATATGCAATGTGCTTTTCCAAACAGTTTACAGAAAAGGCAAAACTGTGTGTATGGCAATATATAAATAGATTTTTACTCACCGGCCTTTTCATTTTCAGATATGGGGTTGCTCTGTAAAATAAAAACAAAGATATTAGATTATTTATGCAACATGTGTTTCGAATTTCGCACAAAGAAAAACATCACTTAAAGGTCCTACATTACAGTTTTTTTTTATCTATTTATACAAATTTTTTTATCTATGTTATAATGTATACATGTCTGGAGCTGCATATTTAGGCTGTGTTCTCAAACAGAAAAACACTTTGTTCCTCCTTGTGATGTCATGTGGTAATACAGTAAATGCTCCAGTGTGTTTTTAAACTCCACACACCTTCACTAAATCATTTTGATCATTTCAGCCCTGGAATTGCCGATCTCTACTGAACTATGTAGGTAAAAGGTAACTGTTAACTTGAAAACTACTGCTTCTTGACATCACAAGGTGGAACAGAGCATTTTGATCTTTGAGGATGTAGACAGAATAATAATTCAGAATTACTCAAACACGTGTGAATGAAACAAAACACAACTCTGGTTATGTTTTTGAGGAGGTAACAACTTTATAACATGGCTAAAAACACACAAGAGTCAAGTCTGTGTAATATAGGACCTTTAAAATGATTTCAAGTGGAAGGTTGTGTGAAGAATCAACCACCACAAAAACGTGCACATTTTCAAAAACTAGTCTGGTATGCAGTAATATATCATCATTACTGAAAATAAAATTACTCTCTGAATTGAGTTACTGTCATTAAAATGTCAAAAGTTCAGAAATTCCTTTACATCTTTGTTCATTTTTAACATATGTGAAGTTGTGTGCGTGCTTGTGTGTGAGCAGAGGGCACCAGCCAGTTGGAATGCAAAAGGTCTTTCTTGACTGTGACCTTTGACCTCAGGGTTCATTCTCTGACCACTATAACCTGACCTGCTTTAATACACATTCTCCTCGCCTAAATCTGAAGAGGCATGATTTATAAGCGTAATGATATTTTATGGAGTAATAGCAAAATATAGAAGAAGATAATATAGTTTATACATATAGCTATATTAATTCACTTTCTTAATTTTATAAAAAGGGGTTTGTTGCATATGTGCTTCTCAAATATCAAGGGGATTCTGCGCTTTATGACACCAGTCTGGTCAGCACAATGGTGGCTTTTATATATGGATTGTTTTGCTTTGTAGAAGGCAGATTAAAGGTCCCATAGTACGAAATATTGACTCTTTAGAGCTTTAAGCCAAGTTCAAATGTTACCTCATCAAAAACATACCTGGAGTTGTGTTTTGTTTCGTTCACACGTTTGAGTAACCTTTATTATTAATCTGTCTACATCTCCAAAGCTCAAAATGCTCTGTTTCTAGTGAAGGTGTATGGAGTTTAAAAACAAACATGTGTGAATGAAACACAACACAACTCCAGGTGTGTTTTTGGTGAGGAAACATTATAACATAGATCAGAAAATAGCATAATATGGGCCCTTTAATCAATCGTTACACTAGTTACACTTTTTTTTATTCGTCATGTGTTATTTAGTGAGATATTTAGAACATTAAAACACTGAAAATGCCACCACTGAAGTAAATACTATCCATTTACCTTGTTTATAGAGAGTCTCATTATCAAAAGATGGGAAAAACAAGAGGGGAAATGAGGTATCTAATAGGCCAGGGACATGTAATCACATTATAAAAGAGAAAATATGTGCTAATGATATAATAACTAGAGCTTGTCCTGCCGATCGATTAGTTGACTAAAAAGGAGACGTGGCAAAAGCTCTCAAAAGTATCACATATCTCTAAGTATCTGATCCAAACTGCACTCACAAGACCACACCTGCACAGGAGTTTATGCAAAAGCAACTATGGAAAAAATGCAGAAAAAAAAAAGAATCATGAGTTCGAGCTGCCCTTTTATTTGTTGAGTTTGAGTTTGATTTTCCCCTTTGAACAATGAACTGTAAAGCACTTTGGGTGTCTTGAAAGGCACTATATAAATGCAATAATGAATTAATTACAACAACAACAACAACAACAACAACAACAACAACAACAACAACAACAATAATAATAATAATAATAATAATAATAATAAATCTTTATAATCCACAGCAGTGACACCACGCTGGGGGTGTTATACAGGTATCTCTATGGTCAGCAGTTACCATGGAGACACAACACAATGCCCACATTAGCAAACACTCCCAAAAAGTTTTAAGATTGTCTGAAAACTCAAGAAAAAAATAAAGAAAAATAAAGAAAAATTTACAAAATGGATTTAAACAACACATTTCAGGAGCCCGTGATCAATCCAGCATTCATGGTCCTGTTTAGGTTTTTTATTTTTAACAAAAAAGTCGAGACTAACTAAAAAACTTTTACAACTGGAATGTCAAGACTGACTGAAAAACTGTTGACTAGCTAGCTCGTGACTGTGAAGTTATTTGAGATGGACTTGTTTAACAGCACAAATCAGTTCACATGTTGTAGTTAGGACTAAATGAGGTCTTTATGGTCAGATTGTGTTCAAATGAAATCTTAAATTAAGATTAAAGTCTAACAAAGCTTCAGACAGAGCAGTGCCTTAATTAGCATCACACCACATCAGCTGCAAAGTATCAATACAAGGTTTTTTCACCCTCAACCTAAAGACACTGAGCAAAGTGGTTTGGCGGTTCTTTTAAAGGTGCATTCTGTAACTTTTCTGTTTTTTTCCTCCATGGAGATGTTATTGCTTTGTCTGGAATGTTTCACAGTATGGCATTAAACCTTTCTATCATCATGGAGCCCAAACCAGACCAAGTTACAGGTCAGATCTGTGGAGAGACAACCCCACTCACAATCAGAATCCCTGTTTTTCTATGTATTTTTGAGCTATAAAACCACCTGTAACTGAATAAAACTAAGATAGAGCTGTTTAATGTCATACTGTGGAACATTACAAGCAGAGCAGTGACATATCCATAGAAACAAGCAGGAGACAGACCCCTAAGCAAAAAGTTACACAGTGCACCTTTAAAATACTGTCGTTTGAAAACACAGTTTGGGTGGTCTCTTTATGTTCTTCATACACTGTACTAATTTTCAGACATTTTCAGGTTTCAGGTTCAGCCGTGTGTCCCTTTTCTGTTGTGCAAACATTATACCACGGATTGTTGCCAATGACCCCTGACGCCTTTTGCACACGCTGTAAATCTGGCCTGGTGTTTTTCCTCAGAATAACAATTGCAGTTCTGTAGCTGTGACTGCGCGAGTGTGAATGAATGAGTACCAGCCAGTACCAGGGCTATCCGACATACTCCGGACTGTGTTTTCGTGCGCAGGTTGGTGGGCTGAGGGCCAGGGCTGTGTCAGGTGTTCACTGGGGAGAGCTCCGAAGTATCAGCTGCCTCATTTACTGCCACTAATTTACTGGAAATGGCTTGGTCAGGGGCACGGGGGGTATGGTATGTGTTTGCTTAACACAAATGCCTGAGCTATGTGTGTGTCTGGAGGTCTGTGCTGCTGTTTCTCAATAATTTAAAATGATTTTGTAGCACCCAGAAGACAAAAGAGAAAATAGGAGCTTGTGACGTTTAGTAGGTGAAATGATTTGGGTGCTGGTGTGAGGTGAAATCTGGAGTAAAATGTTTAACTATGTTGTTTTAATGGGTGCTAATGAATGTAATAGGTCATTAATAAAGTTACAGATAACAGCCTAGGTGATATTTCAACAAGCAAACTACTCCTCCAGGTTTTTCTTTTTCCTACTGCTTTTTTTTTTGTTTTTAATAAAATGAGTGTAGTTCTTTGTTAACTGATTCGGCAGAAATACACAATGTTTTTCAGTCCCCTGTGATATATTTTTCCTTTACTTTTTTTTCAATACAGATGGACCCTAGATGTCCCTGATTGGTTAACCCACCTGTCAATCACGCCCATTTGAAAACAAAGAGATTCACCAGTGACCAGACTCAGATTTTCATAAAGTATTGCAGAAGTGTGTATTCTGGATTGCAAGCAACTAGTTCTCTATACTGATACCACATTTTGAGCCTCAGTTAGTGCCCTCACTATGTAACAACAAAATTCAGCACAATAACAGTAATAATTTTACCAGTTCCCCATTTCATTAAATAGTATAGGCCTATAGGTTGTGAATAGGCCTGTCTCGATAAGAAATTTTGAAGCACAATATATTGCTACAGAGAAAAGTAACAATAAATGATAATATTGAATCTACTTTAAGCCACTGACGCAATCACAATAAACCAGGTTAATCCCAGTAAATCATTTCTAAATATACAGTATCACTAAAAGTAATCAACTGCAACAATGAAGCAATAATAAGCAATAGAAATCACTTACTCAACCCTCTACAGCTCAAATATTACCAAATTACAATTAAAATCACATAAATCTTCCCATTATTGCAAAGAAAATGTACAGACACTAAATACTGATCCACAAGGGGAATTACTTGGACACAGAGAGAAAAAAATACACAGTTGTGAAGTCTTCTGAAACCCAGCTACAGTCACATCTCAGGATCAATGAGTAATGACTTTGCTAACATTGTATAACAGTTTGAGGCACATACGCATGTCCCTTACTCCACAGAGCTGGTCCCTATGGCCCTGTGACTCCCAGCCCCCTCCTGTATGCAGCTGCAGTGTGTGGCCACCCATGTTCTGCACTGTTTTAGGATTAGGACAGCTCAGGCAAACTCAGACCTCTTTCTCCAGCACTTATCGCAAATGGTTAAATTGGTGCAGAAGGCTTATGGGGTCAGGAAAGCAGGCGACTCCAGCACCAGTCACAAAGAAGAAGAAGAAAAGCTATATACTCGTATGTGACTGACTGCACATCAGTAGAGGAACATAAAGAAGTACAAGTAGTAAAGTACTGTACTTAAAGGTGCATTGTGTAACTTTTCTGGTGGAGTTTCTATGGATATGTCATTGCTCTGCTTAGAATAAATAAAAATTACTACACTTTATTAGATCTCAAAATCTGCACATAATACTTTTTACTCTTTAAGTACATTTTTAAACAGGTAATTTTAGACTTTTCCTTAAGTAGATTTTTCAAGCAATATTTTTACTTGAGTATTTTTTTTTGCTCCAGTATCTGTACTTTGACTGAAATGTATTCCACAGTAGCATTGAAATAATCTATCTTGCATTTAATCCAATTACAGGTGTTTTTATTGCTTAAATAAACATGAACAGGGTCACCTTTCCACGGATCTAACGTGTAACTTGGCTTGGTGGTGTCACTTTTTGTCTCCACAGGGATAGATACGTTTAATGGAATATTGTGGAGCATTCTGGACAAAGCAATAGCATCTCCATGGATACAAGAAGGTAACGGACCCTCCACCAGAAAAGTTACACAACGCACCTTTAAGTAATAATATTGAGTACTTCTTCCACGACTGCATATGTATTCACTGTCCAGGGGCGTAATGATGTTATCTAAACTTCATGTCTGTTTTCTGGACTGGCACGAATGCACACTTTTCCATGCTCCATCAACAATGAGTTCACGTGTGTGAGAAAACGTGGGAAACAATTTCAATTTCAACCACTCCTCAAGGAAAAGTTTACCCCCTCATCCCCCTTTCATAGTCCACTAAGTCTCTTCCCCACATTTTAATAGTTTCCATATGTTACAGATGGGGCGCGTCAACAGGAAGTAATGCTAAGACTGCTGTAGATGATTGATTTTAAAGACAGCACGCTTCAGCTAAATCACTCTCTTAACATAAGGTTTCACTCTAAAATCAAAAAGCAGATCCAAACCCCATATCAATTAAAAAAAAAAAAAAAAAAAAAAAAAGTGTTGCACGTACTTAAATATGCATGGAAAAAGAAATATGCCATTTTCAAGCACAGGTATGTGATTTTGGATTTATGTTGTTTCCTCATCACAAACAGACCAGACCTGGAGTTGTGTTTTGTTTCATTCACACATGTTTAACTCACAAATATTTAGGCTGAGTTCTTCTCTCAGACTGAACACACTTTTTTCCACCTTGTGATGTCATGTGTTAATACCACTGTGTAGGAGCTGTTAACATGAAAACTAGCTTCATGACATCACAAGGTGGAACAGAGCATTTTGAGCTTTGAAGACATAGACTGACTAATAAGACAGAATTGCTCATGCGTAAATGAAGCAAAACATAACTCCGGGTCTGCTATTGTCTTATGCAATGAGTTAACAACATTATAACATGGCTTAAAGCTCACAAGAGTCAATTTTGCGTAATTTAGCCCCTTTAACAGCTCTATCTTCTGACCACCATAAGTTTTGCATACATACTTGTGCTATGAGGTTAATTACAAGTGAATGGCAGAGCACAGAATGCACCCAGTCTTTGTTTACAGGGCCAGACCAGAGCAACAAGCTTCTGGTTTCATGCTCTGTCTGGTGGGATTTAGTGCGGGGCCCCTGGAGCTCAAACTGTGAAACGTCCACTGGCCCTGGAATGCATCAGGAGACAAGACAATAACTCCCGTCTCTGACCATTAAACGCTTCCTGCCAAAAGTGACCATCTCCAAGCGTCTTCTCTGAGCATGATAAAAAAAAAAACAGATTATGCAACATTTACACGTAAAAGAGGATGAGGGTCCAAGAAATATCTCCGTGCAGGTGTCTTCTCAAAAAAGAAACCAAGCATAGAAATGAATATCATGAATAACACAAAAATAACGTATAACACTTCAGTTATTCTACGGATAGAAAGGGTTTAGGCTGAAGTTTAACACTTAAATTGTCTTAACTTATAAAATACGTGTATGTAGAGACACAGACACACATTTCTAGTACTGTTGAGCCATGCTGGGTCCAAAAAATCAAACCTGGAGCAAGTATCCACACAGCAGTTCTTTGGAGCTCACAGTTTTTGTTATTTTGTGTTGAAAGCAACAGTCCAAAGACATGTTTTCATTTATTATTATGGTTTTGAAATGACAATTGAGTGCCGAGTTATTTCCTTAATGTTGAAAATAAGTTTGAAATGTTTGTGACAACACTGCAACAGACGGTGTGGTCATATTAGTCAGTGTGCTTGAAAACAGAACAGTCAACGCCAGCGTCACCTGTCCACGCCGCCTATGGCCCTGGGTAAAAATGGACACGCTTTCTGCACTAACAATGAGGATTAGCTGCTAACACGCTGGAAAAAAGGGAAAGGAGCTGTACCAGACTGTTGTAACACTGTAGGGCCCTCCCATGAATCACAGCTTTGCACAATCTCCCATTCACAGATAAACAAAAGTAGGTCAACGGAAAGATAAAAACTGGCAACAAAATGAATACGAATTAAGCAAAACTTATTATATTGTGATGTGTGAGCTACTGTCTCCAAATAATTTCCCTTGTGGATCAATAAAGTTTGTCTAAGTCTAACTTACAGGTAGGTATAAGCCTGTCACAATAATCACTATATTGACTTTGTGGTTTTTTCTAGCTATATAATAACTATGACTCATTACAGATGTAAAATAAGTGTTTTATTTTACTATTTATTTATTGCAGCTTGTGTTTTTGGTTTTTTTTTTTTTTTTTTTAAACAATATTGTACATTTAGAATAGTTTTTGTGGTTTCAATCTGGTTTAGAGATAAGATAAGATAAGATAAGATAAGACTTTATTGATCTCACAGAGGAGAAATTCACTCGTGACAGAAGCTCACAGTCAGGGGACAGTATAGTGCAAAAAGTTGTGAAAAATTGTGCAAACACTCAGAACAATAAGTAAATAAAAAATAAAATCACAATAAATATTAACATATTTACAACATCAGGTAGCTCTTATGTACAGGGAGTGAAAGAAATGTAAATATATAATAAAACATATCTCTTATATAATATATATATATATATATATATGTAAAAGAATACAAATATACAAATATATAAATATATAATCTGAGGACAGTGGAGGCGGTTACTGAGGTTTATTGTGTCAGTGTCATAAATTAACTTCATTATTATTTTTATCATCTATATTTTTTTCAACAATATAAATAGCTCTTCAAAATTTGCCCTAGACTGTTGTAACACTGAAGGGACCTCCCATGAATCACAACTTTACACAATCACCCACAATCAAAAAAAGTAGGTTGACAGAAAGATAATAAATGGGAATAAAATGAGTATGACTTAATCGTCATAACTTTCAGGTAGGTATTTGCTATGTATCAAACTGACAAGAACGTAACCGCATCCACAAAAACATCTTTCAGGTAAAACACCAATCAAAAGCCACAAGTTCTGAGCGTGCCCAAATTACACCTGGTTTTACGCATTCCTGTGTACGTGTTTGAGCAGCGTGAATCAGTGAGAGCGTTTATTCGTCACCTGATTTATGGAACTTTATTGTTGGGTTGTAGTGATGTTTCCAGGTGCCCATATTTTTTCCATTCTCTCTCGATGATTTACTGACAACAAGTGCCAGCTTCCTCCAGTTTTGTTACTTTAAGAGTCCGTCGTAGTACGTACTCAGCTTCAGTGACGCAGCGGGTAGCTTAGTGTGAGTTAACAACAAACAAAAACATTGACGCAAACTTGTCCGGAAGAGATTTGTGAATAAAGTCATGTGGAAATATGAAGGCTTTAGAAACATACAAATACAGTCCATTTATTAAAGGTGCACTGGTGGAGGGTCCGCCACCTGGTTGTCTTCATGGAGGTGTTATTGCTTTGCGTGGAATGTCCCAAGGTGTGACTTTAAACATATTCATCTCACATTTATTCATTACAGGTGTTTCTGTTGCTCAAAAATACAATAATTCCTTCTGTGAATACGGGAGATTCTCCACAGAGCTGAACTTGCTTGTCTCTCTCGTGATAGGTTTAATCTACACTGTGGAACATTCTGGACAAAGCATTAACATTTCCATGGAGACAGACAAGCAGATGGCGGACCCGCTACTAGAAATGTTACGCAGTGTACCTTTAATTGTTACCACATGACTTATTTAGATCACTATGTTCCCTTTTATGGTTTTGAAAATGCCATTGATCCTTTGCAGCTGATGTCACCAACATTTCCTGGGGGTGTGATGCTAACTGTAGGCTCTGCTCTGTCTGAAGCTTTGTTACTGAAGTTAGACTTTAACCTGAGCTTTGTTTTAAAACAATCTGACCAGAAAGCGCTGACTTAGGTGGAATTACACCAGGTGAGCTGTGAGCTGTGCACTTAAAAAAGTCTCTCTTACCAACAGGACCATGAATTATCATATTAATCACAGACTCCTGAAAACGTGTTGTTTCAATCCATTTTGTATTTTTTCAGACAATTTAAAACCTTTTTTGGTAGTTAGTTATTGCTAATGTGTGCATTGTGTCACCATGGTAACTGATAAACATTCTACCATAGATATACATAGAAATACACCCCCCACAAAACAACATGTTTTATAAGTTTCCCTATAGTTTTGACTTACTCTGAGTCCCCCCTCCCTTTGCTCTCCACGCTAAGTCACTCCCCCTTCAGAGTGACATCACAACACAATCACTGTGCATCCCGATAATGAAACTAATACACATCGCGTCAGGTTCGTCATGTTGCAGTGTGTTGTTCTGTATCATGCCTTTGTATATTTATAGAAAATGGATGACGTAGGCTTGTGGGCGGAGTCTTGTACAGGCTCGTACCGCTAACTGTAAAGAGGGTTCGAGTAGGGCCTGTGAAAGATTGCTAAATTACCGAAACACGCATGTATGATATCTAAAACCTCTTCAGGCATAATTTGGATGAGAAACATAACATGGTAGAAAAGCGAAAGAAGTTAAAAGCTAAAAAAAAATAGCCCCTCTTTCAGCCAGATAAAGCTTTTGAAAGCAGGTTAACCTTGAGTACATTCACACCACACAAACACAGTGCGGCCATGACCACAGCAGCTATTGGTTTTGAGGTTCACTGCCTCTTTGCGTTCTCTACTGTGCTAAAAGTCAAATATGTGGGTGGAATGTATAAGCAAACATCATAATGCCCGGATCATAAAACTGTTGACTGCTGTTCAGTGGCTGGAAACACTGAGTGGAAAAATTAAATGGCTCATATTACGTAATCAAAAACAAACCTGGAGTTCTTTTTTGCTTCATTCACACATGACAACACACAAACCCTGCAAATTTAGGCTGTTTTTTGTTCTTCTCTCAAACAGAAAACACTCTGTTCCACCTTGTGATTTCATGTCGTAATACAGGATGTGCTCCACTGTGTTTTTAAACTCCAATACACTTTCACTAGAATGATTTGGATGATTTCAGTCCAGGAACTGCCAATCTCTACTAAAGTAAAGGTAACAAGCAGCTTTAAAACTACCATTAAATGACATCACAAGGTGGAACAGAGCATTTTCAGTTTGGGAGATACAGACAGACTAATAAGAAAGGGTTACTCAAACAAGAGAATGAAACAAAACGCAACTCGCAACTGTTTTTGATGAGGTAACAACATTGTAACATGACTTAATGCTCACAAGAGTCAGTTTTATGTAATGTAGGCTTCTCTTTTAACATACAGAAGCATTACTAAAGGTGTGGTTGGGACAGAGGATGTTGGGGGACTGTGGAAGCCAAACCGGATCAGGGAGGAAGGACAGAGCATAGATCTGCAGCAGCCTTAGCACGCAACCCACACTGATAGTATTGTCCCTCCACTGATAAAATGCTTTCTCGGATGACATGGAAAAATGTATCCGTCTACAAAAAAGTTCATTAATAGTTACCTTGTATGTACTGTACTAAAGGGGTCTGTTTGTTCTTTGTGTCGAAGTACAAAATATTGTACTACACTGAGGTCTATTTATTCTTTATGAGTCAAGGCCAATCCATATCATAGGGAATTGTTCTGTCATGTATCTTTGAAATGATATTTTGCAGCTGATGTCATCAATATTCCCTGGGCACTACTCCGTCAGAAGATCTGTTACTCAAGTTAGACTTTAATCTGAGCTTTGTTTTAACACAATCTGACCTGAAAGAGTTACAGAAGGTGAGCTGATTTGTGCTGTTAAACAAATCTCTCACACATAAAATTACAGTCACAAGCTAACCTCACCTAACCTTTTTTGTTAAATTCAAACACCTAAACAGGACAATGAATGCTCGTATTGATCACAAGCTCCTGAAATGTGTTGTTTAAATCAATTTTGTATTTTTTCCTTCTTCCTTCCTTCTTCTGCCATAGAGACACATTTAGAACACCCCCAACGTGATAGTGCTATATGTATGGTTTTTCCGTTTCCTTTGTTTTCATTTCCAGAAGGCACCTACAGGTACCAGTGATGCTCTGTTTGAAGTGCGGTCGTCAGGGAGACAGAATACAGATCCAAATACACGGGGTCAAAGGTGACTCGGTTATGGAATGTTCACAGAGATGGCGAGGGGCTGATGGATAGAACGAGGTCTTCCCTTTCAGCGTGTGCACGAAATGTAAGACGTGGGTGTGCTAAATTTAACAGACAGACCTGCCCTGCGCCTCGTCCAGGATTTGTCCCCGGGTGATTGTGAAGAGTCGTGCCAATGAGAACGCCGCGAGTCAGAGGTGAATGATGTGTTGTTTCCGACGGTAACGCGGAGAGGAAGGTGCACAGGGGTCAGGAGCCCCCCCACCTGCCTCCACCCGCCACTGAGGCCTGTCACATCCTCCTCAGCCACACAGGGCTAAAAATAGACTGTGCTATATAACCAAGGACTTTAATAATCACAAATAACTTAAATTAATTAAAGTTATTTCAGCCTAGGGTTATCAAAAGTTTCAGCAATCAGATACTAAACAATACTAAACTAGTACTGAAACTAGATACTCATTTGAGCAGGTATCAATACTAAAAAAGTCACGTTCACAGGACAGAAATGAACCTTTCCTGAAAAGCTTTAGAATAATCTTGAGCTGTATCAGAACAAAAATAAGAGCACATAGACTAGTACACGCCCATGGACTATTATGAAACCTACCTGGATGACTGAGGGAGTACACAGATATAAGACCACATGATAATATAAAAGAAAGTACTATTATTTATTGTTGAAAATCACATTCTATTGTCTAAAGAAAGAGTGTTTTCTATTATCATTATGGTATCACAATCGGTACTGAGTATCGAGTCTGTTTATTAGTATCGAAACTGAGTTTGAAATTTTAGTATCATGACAACATTAATTCAGCCACAGAACACAAACCAATACTGTACATTTAGATACTGTAATTCTATTGAGTAAATGTTAATTTCTTCTTTTTAGTATCAATATCTGCTCAAATGAGTTATTAGTTTTAGTATCGATTAGTATCTGATTTTCAATACTTTTTAACAGTAGAACCTCTTTTTTTGTAATGCATAAATGTACCATTCGACTGTCAAGGCCCTAGTCCCAATTTAAATCTGGAAAAACAGCAAATGACAAATATATATGTAGGTATATGATATATATAGATATAAGGTATATGTGGTTCTATAATCCCAATGAAAGCCACCTGCTCACAACACAACAACTCAAAACAAACAACCCAGCGAGCCACCTGCTCCACAGAGGACAGAGTATGGCCCTGCTTAAAAACACTGAGAGGAAAGAATAGCCTTTCCCCCAAAGAGAAGACACCTGCTGAGGCACAACATCCTCTCATGTTGACCCCAAATCTGATACAGGAACCACAGCCACCTGCTGAAGGCTAACAATATCACAGGCTAACGCTAGCATGTGCCCCGAGTCAGTTCACTTGAACCCGATGCCTTTGTAACAAGTGGTGGAAGGAATGCAAACAAATGTCTGTCCTCAGCAAATGTTATTATTGTACATTTGTCACTGCAAGAAAACAGCATCCATGGTTGTACAGCATGAAACTGTTCTGTAAGCTGGTTTTCTAACTGTATCATCCAATAAACACGAAACAGGATCTATTTCCAGTGCACAAATCTTACTAAATTACAAACAACAAATATAAATGTCGAGTAGGCCTGTCATGATAATTACTATATCCATTTTTTGTTATTTTTCTGTACTACGGTAAAATTTTGAGCTGTAGAGGGTTGAAATAAATAACTTACAAGAGATAAAATCCATCATCTCTGCATTTCTGCCATTTTAATGCTATTTTTTAATGATTAATTTTGCTTTAGGATTATTGTGACAGTGGCATAAATTTGTTTCAATGTTATCGTTTATTGTCTAAAGCAAAATATCACACTTCACATTTGTTACAATAACAGGTCTGATTCCAGTGACGTTTAAATCAATTTGCTTGGAAGAAAATCAAGTTTTATTTCCCCCATTTTTTTCCTATCTCATTCATAAAAGATTTCCCCAATGGCCAGTGGTTTAAATATGATGAATACAATACAAACTTTTCAATTTTGACCGTTTGCTGTAGTTTGTAGAACATTTTTAAAATTTAAAAAACAATCAAATTACATATAACTAATACAAAAAAATTATGACAGTTAAAACATTTAAGTCAATAAATATGTGAATTCATGAGAGAGCAAAGGCAAATGTGGAGTATTATTTGATTCTGCGTATAGTACAAGTACAACATCTTCTAGGAACTCTCCGAGCATCTGTCCTCACCATGGAAACCACTTGTACTGTGCCACTAAAAAGATCAAGTGCCCGTCACACACTTGGAAGTTCGAAAGGGATTCAACCCTCCTCCACAACTATTAAGAAGAGGCTCTTCAAAAAGCCACCATCCCTTTGGCCTGAATCAGTCACACAAGGAACCCACTAGAGATCGAGTGATATGTTTTTTTCATAGCCGATGTCGATACCGATTGTTTGGAATCCAGAGCAACTGATGGCCGATAATCTTTATGTGACATTCATTTAGATTTTTTCCAGCAATTATGTATTTGTACTAAAGTGTTCAAATAAAGCCGTATGGGTATGTTTAGGCTGCAGGTCACCCAAAACAAAATATCGCCCTGTGCTAGAGATTTAAAGGTGCACTATGTAACTTTTCTGGTGGAGGTCACGTCAAATGCTTTTCTCTGTGCAGATGTTATTGATGTGCCTAAAATATTCCATGACATTAAACAGCTCTACCTTACATTTATAAAACTACATGTGTCTCGTTTAGACTACTGTAATGCATTTTTCTCTGGCATTAGCCACCATGCACTTTCTCGCTTATAGTTGGTCCAAAATTTTGCTGCGCAACTTTTAACTGGAACAAAAAATGTGATCACATTACCCCAAGTTGAGCATCTTTGCACTTGCTTCCAGTTCGTTTTAAGAGTTGATTTTAAGATTTTATTGTTTGTTTTTAAAGCCTTGAATGGACTGGCTCCACAATATGTCTCGGATCTCATCCAAATTTACACCCCCGCACGCGCTCTGGTCCAAGGGCCAGCTCCAGCTCGTGGTGCCAAAGTTGAGACTTAAAACCGGGGGGAAAGGGCCTTCTCTGTAGCCGGCCCCAAGCTATGGAATGCTCTGGAACACTCTGGAACGCTCTGGAATGCTCTGGAACACTGTGGAACGCTCTGCCTCCCCACGTCCAAACAGTCCCCACAGTGGAGTGTTTTAAGTCTCGTCTCAAGACCCACTTTTATTCTCTGGCTTTTAAGACCGCGTGAGTTTGTGTGATCCTCTGTGTTTTTATTTATTTTACTTATTAATTGCTATTTTATGATTTTTATGGTTTTGCTTTTATTTTATTTTTACTGGTTTTTATTATTTTAGGACTGGTATGATCGAATTTTAGCAATTTACCTTTTTGTTGTCTTCATTTTATGATCTCTGTGCAGCACTTTGGAAACTGCTTTGTTTGTAAAATGTGTTATATAACTAAAGAATTGGATTTGAGAAAAGTATTTGACGGACCTTCCAACAGCAAAGTTACACAATGCACCTTTAAGGCCCATACGCTAAAAAGTTCAAATATCAGAGGTCTATCTTTAAAAAGCATATAACAAGTGTCTACCAGCCCACAACCAGGCGAAGTGATGTAGTTGTGAAATGCTATGAAAAGTAAGTAATGTCAACAAGTATGTGCAATAGATAATCCTGGAATGACAGATGCTGTTTCATGTGGATGTTGTGATGTTTCAACACGCAGCCATATTTTTGTCTTGTCTAGAAAGCATTCGTAATATTCATTTTGTGAGGTTCTTCTATAACACAAGAAAACTTTATAAATATGTACAGGATTCAGTTACAAGACACATGGCTTTTAATTTAAGGGCCCATATTACATTATTTTCTGATTTATGTTATTATGTTGTTACCCCATCAAAAACATAAGCCTTGTATATTTAGACTGAGTTCTTCTCTCCACCTTCTGATGTCATTTGGTAAGACACATAACTCTACTGAACAAAAGGTTAAAGGAGCTGTTAACTTGAAAACTATCACTTGATGACATGATAAGGTGGAACAGAGCATTTTGAGCTTTGGAGATGTAGACAAACTAATAATAAAGAGTAACTCAAACATGTGTGAATGAAACAAAATGCAACTCCAGGTAACAACATTTAAACATGGCTTAAAGCTCACAAGAGTCAATTTCACATAACATAGGACCTTTAAATTTTACTATTTTACTATTTGTATTCTATACTAATTTAGTAACTTGTGTTATTCTCACAACGCTTCACAGTTTCAAAGATGCCAACTACTGCCTTAGAAAACACACAAAGGACTGCAAATACTGAGAAAAATGTTAAGAGTCTGTTATCAGATACCATGATAATAAGTGTTTTTTAAATTCACATCTCTGCAGTCATATTAAACCAGTGTTTTTCCAATTTGAACAACAGCTCAGGGTCAGACTGCTGCATACTGGCCCTTTCTCTTTGCCCTCATTCTGAAGTCAGTTGTAAAAAAGTCCTGACAAAATCATTAAGTGAGCAAGCAAGCACATCTCTCCAGAAGCATGCTCCCCTAACTCCCCCCGACGTTGGCTTTTCACCTCCAGGCCCCTCCCGATTGACCCCTTTGTTGAGGTGAAAGGATCTGGAGGTTTGGGAGCAGCTAATTATAGAGTTTAACGTCTGCTTGGCTGAGCTCTAAGCAATGGGGAGACATTCCTACAATCGCAAGATTAACAACAACTATGTGCATATTTTTGATGTTTCTGTATAAATATGACACTGGTGTTCTGTTCCCATACTGTTTTCAGAAAATTGTAAGGAACATCAAAACAAGCCATCTGTACACAAGACTATGGGTTTGGCTTTCAGAACTAGATTTGAAAACTACAGAGAAATGTTAAAGGGCCCATATTATGTTATTTTGTGATTTATGTTATAATGTTGTTTCCTCAGCACAAACACACCTGGAGTTGATTTGTTTCATTCACACATGTTTAACACACAAATCCAGCATATTTAGAGTTTTTCACTCAAACAGAAAACAGTTTATACACCTTCACAACAATCATTTGGATCTCTACTGAACAAAAGTAAAAGGAAGCTGTTAACTTGAAAACTACTGCTTCATGAAATCACAAGGTGGAGCAGAGCATTTGGAGATGTAGACAGACTAGTAATAAAGGATTACTCAAACATGTGAACAAAACAAAACACAACTCCAGGTATTAGAACATGGCTTAAAGCTCACAAGAGTCAATTTTGCGTAATATAGGACCTTTAACATGAGTGATTTACAGTGTTACAGTGTGGCTGTACCTAGTCATGTGCCATACCTGTAATGTTATGTTAAATATGTTCAGTCACTTACTCCATTTTTGGGCTTTGCTCCAAGACAGGCCTCTGGGATCCAGGGGAAGGGGCTGTCATTCAGCTGTGGAGAGCTTCTCACTGTTGATCCAGATCCATCAAACTCCTGCATGGAAGAATAGTAGCATGACTGTAGCATTATTAAAGGTCCTATATTAGGCAAAATTGTCTCTTGTGAGCTTTAAGCCATGTTAGAATACTGTTACCTCCTTAAAAACATACCCGGAGTTGTGTTTTGTTTCATTCACACGTTTCAGTAATCCTTTATTATTAGCCTATATCTCCAAAGCTCAAAATGCTCTGTTCCACCTTATGATGTCATGAAGCAGTAGCTTGCAACTTAACAGCTACTTTTACTTCAGGAGAGATGGGCAATTCCAGAGCCGAAACTATCCAAATGATTCTAGTGATGGTGTACGGAGTTTAAAAACACTGTGGAACACTTCCTGTATTACATGTATTCCGTCACAAGGTGGAACAGGAGTGTTTTCAGTTTGAGAGAAGAACTCAACCAAAATATGCAAGGTTTGCATGTAAATTAAACATGTGTGAATGAAACAAAACATGTGAGGAGACCACATTATAACATAGATCAGTAGATAGCGTAATATGGGCCCTTTAGTGGATTAACTATTTAAGTGAACATCTATGACTATAGACATAAAATGTATTATTATTATTATCATTATTATTATTATTTTAAAGAGCTGCGCTGTACCTGATACCGGGGAAGGGTCGATGTGCTCCTCATGGAGGATGTAGCGCTCAGGGCGTTCTCGATTTCTTGGTCAAGCTGATCCAGTTTCATCAGCAGAAGAATCATTGAGTCCAGACGTACTTGTTCATGCTGAAACAAAGCACATATATGTCTTCATTGTTGTTCAAATAAGTTTTGAATTAGAGGGTAGTCTTTACTCAGCATTGAATCTCAGTCTTACACTGACCTCTAGTGGCTGTTAGGCTGTAAGGCAGGTTAGAGATAAGCTTACTGCAATATGTCAAGTTGTTTTCATGAAGTTTTAGCCCCGAAGTAACAGACTTGTATAAACACAGTGTGCTTTTTGTTCCCACAGCATATCTTATGGCATTCTGTTTTATTTTTCTCTCAAGAAAGATCCAGAGATGATGTCACAAAGTTGGCCCAGTGGTGCCAAACAAACCTTGTATTATTCCCTTCTAATGGGTACTATTTTTATGAAGTTGTTTTTATGAGAATGAGCTCATTCAGTCACTCTATGTGTGCTCACGCCTATAGGACACAGTTAACTGTTTAGAGGAGATCTTTGTACAGAACATGCCATAGTGTGATTTTCAGGGTGTGTATGATTACAGCCCACATATGAGCTTATTTGTCAGTAATTCTAATGTGTTTAATGGTTCTTCCTAGATCACGTCTGCTGTCACATCCACACACTGTGAGTGGAGCACAGGGCCCGGCTCTCGCCAGCGTCCTAATAATGTCTTATGACAGGCACTTTAATTTTGTTTCCAGTTAGAGGCCCATTAGCCTGTCCAAAGCAGTCCCTGTTAGGTTAGCTGGGGTAGCACAGAGACATGAGGGGCCATGTGCATCCATATTGGTGCTTCCAGTCTGAGCTCAGGCTGTTCATCACCACTCTACTCTGTCTCCCAGGGAAACTTTCACAATGAAACTTTGTACGAGGTAAAACAATGACATCTTTACGAGGCCTCAGTGAATGAACAAAGGCATCATGCTCAGCATGGCAAAAACAACCACAAAATGGACAAATTAAAAACAAGTGCAACCAGTCAGAAGCCTGTGGTTTAAGGGCACTCACATTAGGTTGTGCTCTTGCTTTCCCATCTCTTGAGGTTTCAGTTACATTCCTCCCAACATCCTGTTTTTTTTTTTTAACATGGGAGACAGTTCTCACACTGTGTGCACTTTAAGACCACTCCTTTCTCTTTCCTTTCATACATCTGCCCCACAAACCAATGTATGCCTTATTCTGACAAAACTCTTGTGTGTTCTTACTGTTTTTACAGCCCATAACCACACATCCATAAAAATTCAATTAGTCTTGTTTCCTTCATAATTACATTGAGAAAAAGCAATCAGCAAAAGGTGTTTCCTGCTCTTCTGCTGTGCAGATAAATGACACTGGAGCTCATTATGCCTCAGGTCAGGATAAGAGCTGGTCGCTAAAACAAATAAACTTAGAGACAAAGTCCAGCAGGATCATGTAAAGCCACTGTTAAAAACCAGATGGCCAATTTTAAAATGCTAATTACTATAATGTGATTATAAGAAACTGCAGGAATATCTTGAAGTGTTTTCACATTAAGCTTTACACAAATATACTGTAAGTACGGTGATCCTAACAGTGCAAGGGAAATGCTAATATAATGAGTCATTATAAAAGCTCAAAGATCTGGTGGTTATCATTCCATAGTCAGTGCAATCAGATGAATGAAGTATCGTCACTGAGCATGAGGTTAATAACTAAATTTGAAACGGCGGTTGGAGTGTGTCACAGAGGAGGCTGCTTGAGCTTGCCTCTGCATTGGGAGCCTTATGCCCTTATAGGACCTTGTTTTGCAATGAGCCGTTGAGAAAGAGTAAAACATTTCGCAGATCCCCCCACTCACTCACAGATCTCTCGAAGCATGTGAGAGTGAAGTCATTGTTTTCCATGAGGCTCGCCAGAGTGTGGGACCAGAATGACTTGTTGGCCTTGACTACATGGTGTGTGTCATTTTGTTGAAACTGCAATTATGAATTAGATTGAAAACAAAAAAAACAAACAAAAAAATACAACTAATGGTGCAGCCTTACCTTTTTTACACGCACTTTAACTCTGGCCTCTCCTTCTAAAACTTGCTCAGCTTTATTTGTGTCACCACTGGCTGCGTGTACAGGTGTATACTGCTCCCTGGGACCATCTGTCACCTCTTGAGCGGGTGTGTCACAGCGCGGGGGACTGGAGGCTCGGTTGCCATGACAATCAGCTGGGACGACCTCATCTCTGACCTGTGCAAAAGACAGCTGCGTCTCTTGGGTCTGTTTTTCAGCAGTCGGACCATTAGGCAAAACCTCAAGCGCAGTTAAATTGAATCTCTTCTGGACATCTGGTTCAGCCAAGGTAGCCTCTGGGATAGTGTCTAACTTAGAGATGGACTTCTCTGGATGAGACACAGCTTGGTCCAAAACAGTTTTTTCCACTGAATTTATAACAGAATTTGACACTTGTTTATCTGCACACTGAGTCGTGCTTGTCTGTATAAACTCTTCTTCTGAATACAGTTCAAAAGCTGTGACATTAACGTCATTGTTGCCATTGATCAGAATTTCACAATATATAGGCTCAGTTCTTTCATGTGTACATTCTTCACTTTTGTCTTCATTTGGCTCATGCATTTTTCCTGCCTTCTGTTGTAATACCATCTGGTTGGCTAGTTCACTGTTAACAGTTTCAGCCAATGTCTCACTGGTCTCTTGACACTCCCCCTCTCCAGCTCGAATGCTTTTTAAAGAATTGTCTTTATTTTCGGTCAGGTGTCCTCCATAGTTACTCAGCCCATCTCGATCGTCAGCACAATCCTTCCTCGAGATTTGACTTAGTCCTTTGTCACATTGTTGTTCCCTCATCACAACAGCATCTTCTGTTTGGTTAGAACTGGGCAAAATACAATGATTCTCCATAAGAACCGAACTGTCCATTGATTTTACATGTGCCGTTGCAACATCCAAACTAGAGCTAGGATGCGCATCTCCTACATGCTTGTGGTCAGCTGTCGGAGCTGTAGGGTCAGAGGTTTGAGGTGCAATGCTGTGCCCTGCTGTATGCATCTCTTTTGTTTCCTGATGATTTGGAGAACTGCCAGGACTGTCACCCGCGCACAGTGGAGACTCATTGTTGGAATGGATAGTGATGCATTGTGGGTTCTCACATGCGTTTGGACTTTCGCAGACATTTTCATTATTCCCAAAGTTATAATCCTGTCTGCTTTCCACATCACCTAAAGCTATTGTCTCGGTCTCAGTTACACAGCCAGTATTTGCAATAGACATCCCACTGTTCTGGTCAGTCTCCAGTTCAGTACATGTGGTCTCAGAAATGTCCACATGCACTAACTCACTAACTTTAGATTCCTCCTGCAACCCGTAATAAACCTCAATATCGTCAATGGGAGCTGCTACTTCCACAGTTTGACCCATGACCTCTGGTGACTCGTGATGGCATCCTTCCGGCATGGAAGCACACCTAGTCCGACGCCCTTGTTTGGGGCCAGTGGTCACCCAGGATCCCTTCCGGTCCGGTTCATGGCAGCAGACCAAGTGGAGGTCGTCATAGCTGTACTGTTCCTCCCAGCTCCTTTTCCTGATGGCGACCGGCATAATGGAGGTCTGAAGCTAAGCCATAGAGACGATGATCTGAAGGAAAATAAAAACAGGAGTTAGAAATGTGTTGTAAATTAAAGGCTCTATATTACACAAAATTGATTACTGTGAGCTTTAAGCCATGTTATAATGTTGTTGCCTCATCAAAAACAGACCTGGAGTTGTGTTTTGTTTCATTCACACGTTTGCGTAAACCGGCATTATTCGTCTGTCTACATCTCCTAAACTCAAAATGCTCTGTTCTATCTTGTGATGTCTCAAAGCCGTAGTTATCAAGTTAACATCTACCTTTTACCTTTTGTTCAGTAGAGATTTGCAAGTCCAGGGTTGACATTATCCACATGATTCTAGGGAAGTTTTGTGGAGTTAAATTTAAAAATACAGTGGAGTGTTTTCTGTTTGAAGAGGAAGAACTCCAGCAGTGTTTGTGATGAGGAAACAACATTTTAACAGATCAGAAAATAGCGTAATATTGTACATCTTTTAGTGCATTTGGCAGAGGTTCATATTCAGTTGATTTCACTTAAACTCCGTAACTCTGAGGTTATTAGATGAGGTCTTGCACTTTACATCATAACTGTGCAGTGTTCCATGCGCTAAACATAATTTTGTTGTTTTCAGTGACAATTACAATAAAAATCTTGAACCTTGCCAAGTGGATGTCTCATGTGCCAACATAAATACTGCAGAATAATGACAGTTTGAACAATTACATAGATTACATTATTTTGCACAAATTTGATTCCTGATTACTGACAGCATAAGAAAAATAATGAACGGTATGAATTTGATTTTGATTTTGCATAGTATCTTATAAATGTCTGTACTTAAAAGTAAATTATACAAACATAATGATGATGCCTGGAATGTGCCACAATATTTGCACGTTTAACAGAAGTATAAAGCACATGGTTGAATTTAGTCTTACACACTATGGCAGTTACTCCAACACTGTGGGACTTTTCCTGTTCTGTTTTACCATACAGCACAAACACTGAGAACATAAAGACCAAACAAGCAGGATGTCCCCTTAGTGAGCTAAACATCTGCCCCTCTGACAAAGCTATGGCACCACTGTATGACGAAATGAGGTCAAAGGTGAATTTTCAAATGACAACAACCTTAAGCCTATACCAAACACAATAAAATCTACCCTGGATATCGCAAAGTCAAATTTTATGGCAGCTAATCTAAACTTTATATCTTAGCTTGTAAAAATGTACCCTGCTAATGTTATAATGACAAGCTGAATACATTTTGATAAATTCCTTGTAAATTTTCCAGCGATGAGTGCGTTGTACAGCCCTATAATCTAAAAACAGAATTATAGTTATTACATATGAAGTTGTAATCCACCTCTTTGGCAACAAATTCAGCTTCAGGTTGTCTTTCCATTCATCTGAGTAAGAAGTAAGAAGTAAGCATTAATCCATGTTGTATCCAAAAGGCTGATCTTGGTGTCAGTTGCTGGTAGTCCTCACAGTTTGTAGACTATCTTGTGAGCTGTGTGCGCCTTGATGGTAGAAGCCAGTGGCAGGGGAGAAGTCGGGGAGCGGTGAAGAGTCCACGCACCACTTCCATCTTGATCACATTAAGGTTTTTGCTGACGCTGAGAGCACAGAGCGAAGGGTGGCTGTGCTAGAGGGGCTGGCTTTCTCCTCTCTCCCCCTCTCCACCTCTGCTTTCCTCTGCTGGTGCTCTTCCTCAGCATGGTCCCCTCCCAGCTCTGTGGACAGGACGTCTGACTCACATCCAAGAAGCCCCCTCCCCCTGTCCCACCACACACTGTATGCCTTCAGTGCCTCTGCCTCGTGGACTTTCTCCGCTCACTGTTGGTAGTAGAATCTTCTCTCTCTGTAGCTGGAGTTCTTCATCACCTTTTCGAAGCGCTGGAAATGGCTCTCGGCTCCAGTTGGATTTGATTAAGAACAGGCTGCCTTGTAAGACCTCTGACACACGGCCAGAGCAGACTGCACTGTGTTTTGGCAGCTTTATCTGAGGCATGCTTTTGCTTCAGATTTGTCATATGGTTAACCTTGCAAGCATTCCTAAAGGGTCCATATTACACTATTTTCTGATCTATGTTATAATGTTGTTTCCTCATCACAAACACACCTGGAGTTGTGTTTTGTTTCATTCACATGTTTAACACACAAACCCTGCATATTTAAGCTGACTTTTTCTCTCATACTGAAAACACTGTTCTACCTTGTGATGAGGACGTGCTTCACTGTGTTTTTAAACTCCACACACCTTCACTAGAATCATTTGGATGATTTCAGCCCTGGAACTGAACAATCTCTACTGAACTAAAGGTAAACGGCAGCTGTTAACGTGAAACCTACAGCTACATGACATCACAAGGTGGAACAGAGCATTTTGAGCTTTGGAGATGTAGACAGACTAATAATAAAGGATTACTCAAACACAACTCAATGTATGTTTTTGGGGAAGTAAAAACAATATAACATGTCTAAAAGCTCACATGAGTCAAGTTTGCGTAATATAGGACCTTTAATCAGTCTTTTCAATGTACTAAAACAAAAGGATAAGTGTTAATTTTGGTAAATTAAAAAGAGAAAGAAAAATTGTGTGTGAGTGTGTTTGGTTTGCAGTCATATAGTAAAAAGTCAAGTCCTAAATCAATGGTGAATCACTGCACAGTATAAAGCACAAATAGCACAGATAAGAAATAACAATAATTATTCACTAATTCTGTATAATAACTAGGGTTGGAGATATAACAACAATAAAGTAAATAAATTCTTCCTCCTCAATTTGTTCAATCACAATTTTCAATTTGATTTTAGCCTTTAGCATTTACTCTGGCCTATTCACTCCACCACAGCACCAGACCATAGCTGCACTGTCCTGAAACAACTGCATTATTATTATTATAATAATACATTTTTTTCAATATATCTTTTTATAAACAAACAATACAGACTTTTAACACAACATGAGAAATGGTCTTAGCTAAGCTGATGCTTTTACTGACAGAGGATTGAGAACCCCTCAATCTATTAAAAAACATATGTATAACTGCAATTAAAAATGAGAGAATTTAAATTTAAATTAAAATCTGATTAATTGCACAGCCCTAAAACTAGGGCTAAGAATAAAAACTGGGCCAGGACAAAAGCTAATTTTTAAAAGTATCTGGTTACAAAACAAACAGTCTCAACGTCTGCCTCCACACTGCATTTTCTGGGACCCGCCACTTCCTTATTCAATTATCAGAACCAATAAACATAAGGAACTAATTTTACTTTGGCAAACTTAAAATTACTGTTTAATAAATAAAAACATACAACTCAACACTCTTTTTAGATTAAAATAAAATAGCAACACTTTGCTTTGAACTCTGTTTTGCACTTTTTGCATTTCTTGACAGTGTTGAGGTACAACTGTGAAGTGAAAACCATTTCAGGAGACTTCATCAAGAAGCTCATTGAGAGAAGGCCAAGGGGTTGCAGCACTGTCGACGAGTGGATTTTAATATAAAATAATATAAATATAATAAATAAATAAACCTATTTTCTTCACTACATGATGCCATATATCTTGCTTCATATATTTGATGTGTTCTGTATTTATATAAAATGTACAAAGTAGCAAACATATAGAAAACATAGACTAAAGGAGAAGGTGTGTCTAAACTTTTGACTGGCAAATAAACAAAAGTGGCTGTATATATCTTCCCAAAAATAGAAATACGCTTATCAGCCTCATTCATCTTTTCTGAATTCTACAGTATTCTTCGGTATCAACACTGGCGTGAATCAATTTACACAGAAAGTTGTCTGGTGATCAGTTCCTAATGAATATTCCACGTTGTAGCCGCCCCAGCCTTAGTTTGTGTCTGTGAAGCAGGGTCAGAGCCTGTGAACCCGGGGGTCATGCAGATGTGCAGAGCAGAGGTCCTGGATGAGGCCACAGTGGGAAAGTCTCCTCCTCGGTCTCTGTTGCCTCTCGGGACACAGATGGTCCCTCTCCACAGAAACCTTCCAAACTCAACAAACTGCAGCTAGTCACAATAATTACTATTAGGGATTCGGGATGTAATGATCTCTCGGTACAATATTGTTCCAAAATGCACGTACGATATATAAACTGCAATATTTTGTTGGGGCTAATGCAACTGTGAATATGCTACTTTTTCCTTTTAAAATGCCTTGACATGCCTTTGGTCACAATCCAAAGAATTAAGTGTTTAATAACTATATAATAATAATTCCAAATGTAGTCTGCACTGAAACAGTGAAACAGACAGTTTTTTAGTTACTGCTACACCAAAACAATTAATTTAAGCAAAGAGAATTGTAATTTGATATACTGTGATGTCCCACGATATTACTGAGACTTTTGACAATACAGTATCACGATATTTCAGTTACTGTTACATCCCTAATTATTATATCAACTTATATAAAAATTATATTTTTCAGACTCAATAATTATCGCATGTGCTCTTTCTTTGCACTGCTAGAGCACTTTTTCTTATATTTTTTTGTACTATTAGTAGTTTAGTGTTAAATTTGAGCTGTAATTAACATCTGACATTATAAATACTACAACTAACTACTAATTTAAGTGTTTAATTGTGCTATTTAATAATAATAATAATAATAATAATAATAATAATAATAATAATAATAATAATAATAATAATTATTATTATTATTATTATTATATTTAATTTTTACTTATACATTTATATGCCTTATTTGACATTTATATGCCTTATTTGACATTTATATGCCTTATTTTACATCTGTTTCTTGCTATTTCTGCTACTTATTTAAAATTTATTATACAATTTCTCTTTGTTATTATAATATACTGTGAACTACTGTGTCCAAATAATTTCCCTTGTGGACCAATAAAGTTTGTTTAAGTCTAAGTCCATTTATTAAGTCCATGTATTTCTGGCCACATTTTTTCAATATGGTTCACTTAGAAAATATTTACTGATACCATCCTGCTTTAGAGCTATGGCTTCAGTGGCAGTGACAGACCCAACCGCAGTCTCACATCACACGGGGCTCTCCACTGTAATGAAAAGCAGATCCGGACAGTCCCAGCTTCCACGTGCACTGAGAGGGTACAGGGCATGACTCAGGATATCCACTCATTACCACGGCGACGAAGCCAACATGAGCTATAATTTAAGACCCTGCTCCAGCCCCCTCAATCAGTGCGCATGGGGTAAAGCTCTCTACGTCACAGGGCCCTTCTTGTTGGTGTAGGATGACGTCCAAAACACATGGACAATCAGCAACATGTGTGAGAATATGTCCGAAGGCGCTCTATGGAAGTCTTAGTTGTGAGCTGCAAACATTATAATGGCTGCAATAAAACAACGTGGGACTTGTTCTGAAAGGCCTCGAGCTTTTGGTTTACTACGGTTCAAATCCATTACTAAAAATTATACTGATTTAAAGCAAATGCGCACATATACATAGGGATCATGAGACTCCTCAACGTACAAAGATGAGTATTGTAAAATGTTTGAGAATGATTTGTGAGGAGTAAAAAATAAGGCAAAAAACAGCTCTGAAACAATTGAATCAATTAACTGCAACTAATCAAATATTAACTGATTTATTGCCTGAAAAATATGTTTTGTAGTACTACATTTGAGCTGTAGTTCTTTAGTTCTTTCACCAAAGCTCTAAATGCTGTTCCACCTTGTGATGTCATGGAGTGGTGGTTTTCAAGTTAACAACTACCTTTTCCCTTTTGTTTAGCAGAGATTGAAGATTCAAGGGCTGAAATTATCCAAATGATTCTAGTGAAGGTGTACAGGGTTTAAAAACACTGACCAAACACTGAAATGACCATCAACTAATTTAGTAATTGAATAATGATTATCTGGGCTATTGGGCTATACTCCAAAACATGCCATGTCCTGAGAGAATTGGTTTTATAACAGTAATGACACAGGAAATGGAAACATTTAGTTTACTTTGTCTGTAATTGTACTCAAGTGGCATCACTTAGCAGGGTTGAATTTAGTAAATATACCACAGGCCTTTTGTGATTTAAACAACTAACCAACTAATAAAAAGAAAAAATCACTAGATAAATCAATCAGCAAATACAAAAACAGATGCCCCTACTTTGACAAAAATGTCCATAATTATTTTGTCCTATCTTTCACATTATTAAAAAAAAAAAAAAAGATTTTTTTTTTTTATTGCATTGAATACCTTTGGGTTATAAATACATTGCTCTACATTTGGGGTGTGCAAAATTTTGTTGGCCCAAATGATCATGGACAGTACTTTTTACTGCAAATTTACTGCAAAAATGCATCTACCTGAAAGACTATTGAACACAAGTCTGTGCTCTCCACTACCAAAATGTATCTACTATATGTAGCCCTCACTGAAAAAAGTTTGGACACCCCTGCTATACAAAGGGTGAAATGCACACCTCAGATGATTTAGTTTTTAAATAGCACTTCTGACATGAATGAACTCCATATTTCCTGTACAAATATACAAAAATGATAAATAAAACAGAAAATCTTATGTAACAGGAGTAAATGCTACTTTTCTTAAAGGTGCACGATGTAACTTTTTGGTTGGGGGGTCTGTTATCTGCTTGTTTCTATGGATATGTCACTGCTCTGCCTGGAATGTTCCACAGTATGACATTAAACAGCTTTACCTTACATTTATTAACTTACAGGTGGTTTTCTAGATCAAAAATACCCAGAAAAGCAGGTGTTCTGATTCGGAGCGAGGTCGCCTCTCCATAGATCTGACCTGTAACTTGCTCTGGTTTGGTCTTCATGAAGATGGAAAAATTGAATACTGTGAAACATCCCAGAGAACGGGGAAAAGCATATGACGGACCCTCCACCAGAAAAGTGACACAATGCACGTTTAACCAAATCATCATAAAATATTACTCTGAGTGTACTTTTACTTTATATCTTGTTTATTTCCTGTAAACACCTACATTTTGTGACAGGATGCAAAAATAATTACACAACACTGAACATCTGAGACATGTGACTGATTCCAATGCAAAAAGATGAAAACTGAAAGTGTCTCTAGTCACATGTCTTGAGCAATCACATAGAGGAAGCATAAAAGCCCTATTCATGATGCACCCTATAATTCCCCACTGTTCAAACTCATATGTCATTCATTCTTAAGGGGAGCGATGTGGGCCCAAAGGAAACAGCCTCACATTCCTTACTGATATAGTTTATTATTGGAAAAATAAGCCATCCTAAATCATGGGCACTGAAGAACACATAATGTTTGCCCATGGAAAATAAGTAGGCAACGCTTAAGTGAGTCATTTAAGTCCCTATATACACAAGAATTACTTTAAAAAATATTTAGCTGAACTTTAAAAAGGCTTCAAACAACAATTTTCTCAAATACAGTAGTTATGTGAATCACTAGAAATAGTCATTTACATTTATATGAAAATTTAAAACGTAGCATCCCATTTGGAGTCCTAAAAATAACATTAGCAAACCACATCATGATCCTCAAATCCTTCTCTGTCACTTACTCTGCTTTGTGGTTAACATCTTCTTTTGAAAGCCCAATAGTCATGGTGCTTTATATAACACTAGTTCAACCTCAGTGGAAACATAAGATACCCCAATTTAGAGGAATTAACAACCCAATGCAGACAACAGAGTTTGGGATTCCATTATGTCGCCAAATTATATAGTTTTAATTGAAGAAAATCCACGAAGCATCTGCTCGTTTGTGCTCGCTTTGATTATGTGGATCAAAATGTAATAAATGGCCATGGGAGACGCTGAGGGGGCCTGGGACGGTGACTGCTACTGTGGGAACAGGAAGTGACTTATTGAAGATACAGCTCTTAATAATCCCCAAGATAATGTAATCTGTCTAATCTTCTTATATGAGGAGGTTTGTGCGCCCCTTTGGTGAAGAGTTTTTAATTTGAAATAAGTTTGGTTATTAGATCTTGACAGGTTACCCAGTCCCCGGTCAAAAAGAAGAGGACAATTTTCAAAAAGTACAATTGTCAAAAAGTTTCGAAAATCTATTATAGAAACTAGATACTCATTTGAGCACAAAATGTACGCCCATGGACTATTATGGAACCTACCTGGATGACTGAGGGATTTCACAAATATATAAGGCCACATGGGAATATAAAAGGAAGTACTATTATCTAATGGTGAAAATCACATTCTATTGTCCAAAAAAAAGTGTTTTTATATCATCATTGTATCAGAGTCGTACTGAGTATTGAGTCTATTCCAACTACCAACAACACTACCAACAGGGACAATAAAGTGTACCATACTTTATCAAAAAAGAATATTTCTTTTTGTTTTTTGTTTATATATTTTTATAATATATCGTGACAACAAAACTCATTAAAGTGGGTATAAAAAAGCATGAGGTATTCATAATTTTAGATTTAAGCTTCCGATAACAGTAATGAATCTACAGAGAAAGAAAAAGAGAAAAAGTAAGTAGTGTTGGAACGGCTGGTTGGGTGATAAAGTTTTTACAGTGGTATAAAGTTAAAGGACCAGCATTTTCCCTATATCTATCTTTTCCTAAAGCTATTTCATGAATTTTGTTGGCCATCCTTTGCGTTCTCTTTTTATACACATTTCCTTAAGTGCCCAAAAGTTTATAGATCAGCTTTGTTGGAGTTTATTTTTATTTATTTTATGACCATCTGAATATGTTGCTTACACTGCCAACGTTAATCTGACTCATTTGGGGCCTTACATTTTAAATCCAAACTGTTGATAAACACTGAAGATCTTTTCATTGTGTCCCATCTGGTCTTGATTTCTTAACATCGTGGACAGCTTATGAAGGGGCAGTTATGCAGATGACAGGTAGAGGGCAGCGTTTTAATGTCAACGCTGCAGTAGAGGTCTTAGAGGTTATCATTCATAACATTGCACTACACATATTTCACACAACTCTACACTGCTGGGACCAATAAGTCGGCGGTGTTGAAAATATCTCCATATGAGTCGGGGTAAAGGAGACCGCAGCTGGAATACATTTGAGTGCCTCTGGTTTTAAAGCACATGCCACAAAAGCCTGTAAATGCATGCACCCCGGCGCATTCTCACACCTCTGTGCTCGACATTAGCTCCAAAAAATACACAAAATACACAAGCAAACAGAATGCTTTTGGTATTTCTATACACAGTACAGCAGGGGACTAAGGATGGAAATTATCTCTGGCTAGAATCCTTTACAATTACATTATTTTTATTTATTTATTTATTTATTTATTTATGTATTTATTTATTTATTATTATTATTATTATTATTTATTTATTTTTTTTTTTTTGCATTATCTTGTGTTTTAACATGCATTGTCCCTTTAAGGAATAAATACAAACAAAATACTAATTTCAGAAGCAATGTAAAATAGAGGGGGAAACAGAAAGTAAGTAGACGCCTTTAGCTTAGATATTCTATTGAGGTTATATTCTCTATGCATTGATTTTTTGAATATTTAATTGAATAAATTGTTCTGTATTATCTTTAAAGTTTTTTTTTCTGGTCTATGTTATAATGTTGTTTCCTCATCAAAAATAAACCTGGAGTTGTGCTTTGTTTCATTCACGTTTCGCACCGAAATCCTGCATGTTTCAGTTGAGTTCTTCTCTCAAACAGAAAACACTGTGAAAACACCTTGTGATGTCAGCTGGTAATACAGGAAGTGCTCCACTGTGTTATTAAACTCCATAAACCTTCACTAGAATCATTTGGAATTGCCCATCTCTACTGAACTAAAGGTAAAAAGTAGCTGTTAACTTGAAAACTATACCACTACATGACATCACAAGGTGGAAAAGAGCATTTTGAGCTTTGGAGACGTAGACAGACTAATAATAAAGGGTTACTCAAACTTGTGTGAATGAAACAAAACACAGGCATGTTTTTGATGAGGTAACAACATTGAAACTTGACTCAAAGCTCACAAGAATTCATTTTGTGTAATGTAGGACCTTGAAGTTTCTTAAGTGGATCATATTAGTTGTCAGAAGAGCTGTGTTTCCAATCATTATAGAGGCATTAGAAAAGGTATCATGTTTTAGTAGTATCCAAATATACCAAGATTTTCTAAAAGATTTATTATTACTATTGACCATGAGCCAAGAAATCCACTACTTGTTTGTGCAGCAAATGGCAACAGATCAGATAATGCAGTTACCGAAATGATCCATGATGCAGTTGTATTTCTTCATATAAATACTCAATTGTCTCTAGAGAACTATAATGAGCCAAATAACCACTTTGCCCCATGCTTAAAGAACCCCAAATTACACTGTTTTCTGATCTTTGTTATACTGCTGTTTCCTCATCACAAACATACCTGGGGTTGTGTTTTGTTTCATTCAGACATGTTTAACATACAAAGTCCGCATTTAGGCCGAGTTCTTCTCTCAAGGTAAACGGTAGCTGTTAACTTGAAAACTACCACTACATGACATCACAAGGTGGAAAAGAGCATTTTGAGCTTTAGAGATGTAAATAGACTAATAATAAAGGATTAGTCAGACATGTGTGAATGAAACAAAACACGACTCCAGGTATGTTTTTGATGAGGTAACAACATTTTAACATGGTTTAAAGCTCACATGAATCAATCTTGTGTAATATAGGACTTTTAAGTTTAAGTGAGTTTGCCCACAGACATAGAAATGAGCAGTCTATAATGTTAATGGTGAGAGACAGAATATTAAAAAGAAAATCACACTATAGAAAATATATGAATTGATTAGCATTTCACTGTATGAAATACGTATTTGATCCCCAAGCAACCATAAGAGTTCTGACTCCCACAGACCAGTTAAACACTCCTAATCAACTCGTCACCTGAATTAGACTCCTGTTTTAACTAGTCACCTGCATAAAAGACCCCTGTCCACAGAATCAGTCAATCAATCAGACTCAAAACTCTCCAACATGGGAAAGGCCAAAGAGCTGTCAAAGGATGTCAGGGACAAGACTGTAGACCTGCACAATGGGCTACAAAACCATAAGTAAGAAGCTGAGTGTTAAGGAGACAGCTGTTGGTGCAATTGTTTGAAAATTTAAGAAATACAAAATGACCATCAATCAACCTCAGTCTGGGGCTCCACACAAGATCTCACCTCATGGGGTTTCAAGGATCATGAGAACAGTGAGAAATCAGCCCAGAACAATGATCTCAAGGCAGCTGGGACCACAGTCACTAAGAAAACCATTGGTAACACTTTATGTCGCAATGGATTAAAATCCTGCAGTGCTCGCAAGGTCCCCCTGCTTAAGAAGGTGCATGTGCAAGCCCTGAAGTTTGCAATGAACACCTGAATGATTTAGAGAGTGATTGGGAGAAGGTGCTGTGGTCAGATGAGACCAAAATCAAACTCTTTGGCATTAACTGAACTCACCGTGTTTGGAGGAAGAGAAATGCTGCCTATGACCCCAAGAACATCATCCAACAAACATTATGCTTTGGGGGTATTTTTCTGCCAAGGGCACAGGACAATTTCACCGCGTCAACGGGAGGATGGACGGAGCCATGTATTGTTAAAATCCAGAGTGACAACCTCCTTCCCTCCGCCAGGAAGCTGAAAATCATGGAAAGTCATGGATGGGTCTTCCAACACGACAATGACCTAAAACATACAGCCAAGGCAACAAAGGAGTGGCTCAAGAAGAAGCACATTAAGGTCATGGAGAGGCCCAGCCAGTCTCCGGACCTTAACCCTATAGAAAACCTATGGAGGGAGATGAAGCTTCGAGTTGCCAAGCAATAGCCACGAAACCTCAATGATTTAGAGATGATCTGCAAAGAAGAGTCGACCAAAATTCCTTCTGATATGTGCGCAAACCTGGTCATCAACTACAAGAAACGTCTGACCTCTGCTGCAAACAAGGGTTTTCCCACCAAGTACTGTCTTTTTTGGCTAGAGGGTTCAAATATGTATTTCACTCAATGAAATACAAATCAGTTTATATATTTTCTTTAAAGTTAATTTCTGAATTTTCTTGATATTCTATCTCTCAATGTTAAAATAAACTTACCATTAAAATTATAGACTGTTCATTTCTTTGTCAGTGGACAAACCTACAAAATCAGTAAGGGATCAAATACTTATTTCCTCCACTGTATTAGTTGTCATAATAACTGCGTTTCTAATCATTATAGTGCCTTTAGAAGAGGTAGCAGGTCCATTGTCTTCATGTTTTATGATTTCTACTGCTTAGTGTGGAAATAGCAACAGATTAGATAACGATTACCAAAATGATCCACAATGTAGCTGCATAATTTCTTCATATAAACACTCAGTTGTCTAGAGAACTATAATGAGCAAAACAGCCACTTTGCCCCATGCTTAAATGTCGCAATATCTTACATTACATGTGTTTTCCTCACCAAACAAAAACAACTGACTATCTTTTTCTCTTGGACCACATTAACACCCCCCACCCACATCTCTGCTGACCATATGCTGTGCTGGCGTTGAGCATTGTACTATAAGACCCATGTAATCTGTTGTCGTTAGATACAGTTGCCATAGCACACTCGTCACTTGGACCACCACTCGTTGATGTAAAATGGCCAAAAAGTGGTGTCATGACTTGATCAGAAGAAGACATGCTTCCGATCTGTGTTCATTTACAATTCGAGTCCAACTAAAACCACCCAACATCTGCGTTCACTCACCTCACAAGTAACATTTGCATCAGATTAAGGTGCAAATGGGCGCCATGTGTTGAGCAATGTTTTATCCCAGTTTTTGAAGTTTGCTTTCGTCCTTAGCAATGAAATAAATGCTACTTATATACTGAAACAATTCGGTATAAAAAACACAACAGATAAAACAACACAATCCTCTCTTTGCAAAACACAGAAAAGGCCTGAAAATGACCAAAATAGATTTTATTGATATGAAACTGTTCATTGTGTTTCAGATGAATTAGGGTGTTTCCCATAGGTTTTGTTTTATTTTAAGAATTTAATCTCATTCAATTTGTGAAGTATAAATGTCACTTACTGCCTATATTTAATCTTTTTTGACCAGTCAGGTTACAAGTATATGATAATACAATGAGCAACAAAGTCTAATTTTGCTATGCCAATATATAGTCCAGGTTATTTTAGACTATGGAGCAATATTTTAGACAACGGAAGAAGGTTTTTTTTTATGTTGAAACGTATAATTTCACTTCTGTAGTTACTCTTCCATTGATGTGGGTCATACTGAGGACACTTCTGGAGAACAGTCATCTGTAACCGTCTTCCCGCTATAAATAATTATCATATTATACTCAGGAAATTTGAAGGCAACGTTTTGGCATTACATTATAGAAAAAAAAAAAAAAACATTTACTTGAACAATTCTTAAAGACCTCATATTACCCTATTTTCTGATCTATGTCATAATGTTTCCTCATCACAAACACACCTGGAGTTGTGTTTTGTTTCATTCACACATATTTAACACACAAATCCTCCATAGTTAGGCTGAGTTCTTCTCTCGAACAGAAAGTACTCTGATCCACCTTCTGATGTCATGTGGTAATACAGGAAGTGCTCCACTGTGTTTTTAAACTTCATATACCTTCACTAGAATCATTTTGATCATTTGATCCTTGGCACTGACAATCTCTACTGAACAAAAGATAAAAGGTAGCTGTTAACATAAAAATGAGGGGGAAATAAGGTGTATTTTGAGCTTTGGAGATGTGTAGACAGACTAATGATAAAAGGTTACGCAAACATGTGTAAATGAAACACAACTCCAGGTATGTTTATGAGGAGATAACAACTTTATAACGTAAAAGCTCACAGGAGTCAATTTTACGTAATATAGGACTTTTAACACAAATTTGGGCCCTCTGAATTAAGTATATCCTCCTGAGGCACCTGTTGTATGAATACATACATACTGTGCGTTGCAACACTGGAATTTCCCCACTGTGGGACTAATAAAGGCATATCTTATCTTATCTTATCTTATGAACATGAGCTAAATGTGTTATTACATTGCACAAGCAGATGGGGGCGACAAACCCCATTTAATGATTTGGGTAATGCTTGCAAGTTACAAAAGTTGTTGTTTTTTATTTTCTGTCAATATGTTGTCACTTTGCATAGATACAATAGGTATGATCATTTATTTATCGGATATTGCAACGTAAAACACGAAAATTAAATATATTTCTTACCTTACGGTCAGATGAACAAACTGCATCATCAACATCACAGAAATAACATAACAGTTTCGACTGTTTTTTTTACACCTTAAACATGTGCTAATTCTACTTTTCTTTTTTTTTTTTAATCAACTTTTCAGTAAGAATCAAGAGGCAAGTCTTCCTGTGACCAGTGCACGGCGACAAATCCAACACGTGTGGAGCAAGTTAGCATACTGACAGAATTTCACGGAGACTTATTTACGTTTTTATTTGTTAAGATGTGTAATTTTTTTTGAAAAAAGGACGCAAATGTCTCTGAAATTGCACAATTATTGTAAATTACCTTAAAAATGCCGAACCCAAAATATAAAATAATATATACAGTGCGTTTTGAGTGCTGTTTAGTATTTTCCCACGACACTTGAACGCAGCACCACAACATTTGACTTCTTCCGCGTTTACCTGCCCTCGCCCCGAGACATAAATGGGTGTAGAACACAACTTTAGCGCGGTGTAAACAAAGTTGGATTTAGCTAATTTCCATAATGACGTTTACTTTCGGAAGCCGGTGAGTGAAAGAAAAGGGCATGAGTCTAAAAATAGTCTAAGTCGAGCCATAATCACTGAAGTTTCGTTTACTTGTGAGAAGTTGTCGCACTTTCGTCGCGCACAATGGGATGCTGTCCGAGTAAAGAGGCAAGTTTGCGCAAAAAATCTGCTCGTAGCATTCGCTTTTTTGCACGATCGGGGTTGTTATTTAGAAAGGATCTGATTTTCTTTGCGTTTTAAGGGCAAACGAGACTGGAAACCGCTGGAAGACCGCAGCTGCACAGACATACCATGGCTGCTCCTCTTCATGCTTTTCTGTTTGGGGATGGTGAGTGTTACTTTATTTTGAACATCTTAAAATTAAAGAAAGCACAACATATAGTCTCCATACTTGGAAAGACATTCAAAACATGTACATTTCCATAAAGCAACAAGGAAATATAGTTAAAAGTCATAGTTTATTTAATCCTACCCCTATTTTATGATATTTTGTTTGTCAGTATTCTCCATATAGTTAAACCTTCCACATACAGTTAAGTACATTATAGTGTCTCTTTACAAATATTACAGAAACTAGATTTTTTTTAAATGAAATGTCTTACTTTTTTAGCATGTTATAGCATTAAAATTAAAACTTTTAACTTGCTTACTCTCTTATTCTGCGTTTACAGATAAGTAGGTAACGGTAATGCAGTGTTTCTCATAGAGTTTAAGATTATGGTGGCATTTTCATAATTTAATCTTATTTAATTTGATGTGTATAATCTTTAGGTAGTCACTTTTGACCAGTGTAGTTTTTTATGTTATGCCAATATAGTCCAGTTTGTTTTTAGACTATGTGGAAGAATATTAGACTATGGGGAAGCGCCATAGTCTCCTGTATTAATGGTGAAATCCTGGTAATGGCATATTAAATTTTACTTGTTCTTGTGCAAGTTAGTTATTTTTAAATATTGTTACCTCCGCCAAGGAGGTTATGTTTTTGCCTGAGTTTGTTTGTTTGTTTGTTTGTTTGTTTGTTAGCAAGATAACTCAAAAAGTTATGGACGGATCTTGATGAAATTTTCAGGAAATGTTTCTAATGGTAAATCCAACAGATGATGATCCAGAAGAAATCCTGGATTCTGGATCACTTTGAAAACTGAGATGCTTGGCGGAGGTCTGCGCTCTCTGAGTGCTTTTCTAGTTTTGTATTGTTTTCTTTTCCGTTTTCCTTCCTCTTCAGTATCAGCTTTGGAGATCTGCCATGGTGCAGTTATCGGTGATCAACATAAATGTCCAAACAAGACACATTTTTATTTTTCTTTCTCTTATTTTGCAGTTGTGTATATGTGGGTTTGCTATTGCTACTGGTGCAGCCTCCAGACTTCTCTCCGGATATGACAGTTATGGTAACACCTGCGGTCAGAAGAACACCAAGATCGAAGGGGTGGAGCTGAGCGGTCGAGACATGAGAGAAAACAAGTGAGTTTTAAGAAGATGCAATTTACTTTTATACTTTAGAATAATGTGCTATGTAATTAAATAGACTCACAATTTTATAACAAATGCAAAATGAAAACAATAATAATTATGTTATCCTGGTAATTGATGCAAATTTTAAGACATCCAGGAATAAGCTTCCTGGTCTTCAAAAGTTCAGTAAAAGTAAGTCCAGTTGGTTTAGTTTAACTTGTTGATGTTATTCTGGTAACTTTAGAAAATCCACAATGACAAAGATAAGTTACCGTTCTAATATTTCAGTAATTGATAATCATTATAAAAAGTCTTGTTTTGAGATTAGATTTTATCGTGCTGTAGCCTGGTTCTGCTGAAACAATGGGTCACGATGGGCTGATTGCGCATGAACACTTTGAACAAAAGACGTCTCTGCCACAAAGAGGGGTCTGTCAGACTGGGGAGTAAATGTCACCAGGCTTTATTTTGGTGCAGACTGCCATGGTAAACACAGAGCAGCTGATGTATGGTTGAACAGGATTTAGTTATTATTTGGAGAAATGTATACATTTTTTTTTTGTTTCTTTCAGATATGTTTTCTTCCTGGAACCGTGTAACTTTGATTTGATCAACAGAAAGATCAAGTCTATAGCCCTGTGTGTCTTACAATGCCCGTCCACTCAGCTGCAGACCTACTACGATATAAAACAATTTGCACTCTATAATGGTAAGAAATGCAAAGAAATCACATATATGTTCTCAAGATTTGCTTCAATTTATAATTAACTTAATTCACTATTACAGTGTGCATCTCCTCTATACGGATAAACATGTTGAATCATCACTCAGTCTTTACCGTGCAAACATCATTTTTAACTGTCACTATGATCTAATCATGTATTTAGTGTCACTGCACTCTTTTATCATTTATAGCATTATTGCAGTCATTTTATATATTTATTTACTGTAAAGTAATTGTATGTAGCTCTTTGTTTTAAAATCTTACTGCCATCACAACACACCGAGGATGTGAGTGCCTTAACCCAGTTGCCATTGGTAACCCAAATGACTCATGTCAGGCTCATTCTCATTCTTCTTTCTAAATGACTAATTATCTTGAGAACCAAAACAACAAATTATAACCTAAACAACTTGGCCATCATGTCCAATATTTCTGTAACCAAGAATAAATCATCGTTGTTATCAGAAAAAGCTATATTTGATTTTAACCTGTTTAGCTCACACTTAGGTCATGTTTAAAAAATTTAAAACCAAAATCTTACATACAATGTTATTCCATGGAAACGCTTTTGTGTCTTCTGGATTTGTCTAATTGCACATTTTCTTACTACATGCACTTCTAAGTATTACAATTATAACAAGTACATTCCTCTACATAGTTCTGTAGAGTTTTGTAGAGAAAATGTTCTTCTAAAATATATATTTTCTCTGTTCATAGGATCAGAACTTTGCACCTATGACATCACTCCTGCACGATACACGAGTCACCCAGAACGGGCAACCAAGTGTCCCAAACTCCCAGTACATGCAAGGTTTTTACTTAATAAATTATTAAACTTAAATTATGTGTCTGTATTGTATGTGTTCACATTTTCTCTCTTCTTTCCATTTGCAGTAAATCAGTCCCAGTCTTTCATCGCTGTATTCCTGTGGAGATCGCCTGTTACGCAGAGTTCATCCAGGCCTTTGTCACATTCGTCAGTGACAACAGCGTTTTACACCGGATTACAGCCGGGGTGATGGCCAGCAAGGAGATCATTATGGGGCTATGTTTGCTGGCATTGGGTATGAACTTTCCTTTTCTCTTATTCACATTTCTCGCTTCCCTTGCCCAGGCTTTAGGACTGAGAACAAACTATTTTTATCCTGAGGATAACAGGAAATGTCTGTTTAGTCACTTTAATATGTAACAACAGGCCAGATAAGCAGGCATTTAGTTTGAATCCATATAAAACTCATTTGTAAATAGAAAAAAATAAATAAATAAATAAATAAATATAAATATAAATATAAATATAAATATAAATATATATATATATATATATACACCGTAATTTCCGGACTACTGAGCGCACCTGAATATAAGCGGCATCAACTAAATTTTCAAAGAATTTTATTTTTGTACATATATAGGCCGCACCTGTCTATAAGCCGCAGGTGTCCACGTCTTCAAGAAGTTTTCAAGTTCCGAGCATCTGCTTGTATTGCCTCTAAAGCTTTTGTCGTCTTTTTGCATTGAGTCAGTTCGTCACGCTGCCGTCGCCAGCGTCTCACCATCGACTCATCGATGCCGCGCTCACGTGCAGCAGCTGTTTCCTTCTTTGACAGTCAGATCAACTGTCTTTAACTTCAGAGCTGCATCATATGCATTTCTTCGTATGTTTTCCATAAGGAGGGTGTGTGCATGAAGCACAAAATAACTGTTCAAAACAAAATCAAACGAGCATCTTCCTCAGCACATCATCTCTTCACCTGTCTGTGTCGCTCTTGCGCCCCGTCACTTGGCGCTCTACAGCGCATGTCTCGAGCAGAAAGAGCCGCTGTCCTGTCTGGGATCATGTCAGTGTCTTGTAGGATTTCAACAGGATTTCAGGCTCTCCCGGGGGTCGGGGTTAGTTGTGTCGATCATGTATGAGCGGATGTCCAGCTACTGAAGTTTGAGACGTTTCGTCTCGTCATTTACGCTTCACCTGCATTTAACACATACGGGTCATTAAGCCGTATCCCACTCACTAATGTTCATTTAGCAGCAGAACTTATTTTATCACGCAGCGATAAACTGTTTTAGTGCTGACAACAGCGCTAGCGAGTGTTCTAACTAACCCTAACCCATGTTCACCGCACAGACAGTGGCGCTTTCTGCACTCAAGCTGCGCGCACATCCGCTGTGTTCATAGACCAATAATCCGTCCATATATGAGCCGCATCGGTGTATAAGCCGCAGGGTTCAAAGTGTGAGAAAAAAGTAGCGGCTTATAGTCCGGAAAATACGTTTTTGTTTTTTGTTTTTTTTTGGTTGTTTTTTCCTTCAATCTCTGAAAAAATGTAAGGACAAGAACGTCAATGTCAAATATAAAAGTAATTGTTTATATGTTATTTTTTATAATTCTATGTAACTTTACTGCAACAAACAAAATATGTATCAAATTTACTTTATTTTTTTGCTTTTATTTTTTACATCAAATGCATTTTCTTTTCTGTAGTGTTGTCCTTGGCCATGATGGCTGTGATTCGCTACATCTCCAGAGTGCTGGTGTGGATCTTAACAATCCTGGTCATTATTTGCTCCATAGGTATTTTCTATCCCATAATGTCTATTAAGGATGGGACAAGATCTCGTGCTATAAGATCTCACAAGACAAAATTGCCACAAAATTACACACACAATGAAAATTATCTTATGAAATTTTCTTTCCATACATTCGCATTTGGATTGGACGAAAAAAGTTACATACACCTCCTTGAGAGATGGAGTTCAATACATAGCACTGCAATGACAACAAAAGTATTAAATAGAATAAATTAAAAATAGTGAAAATTATGAACTGGATTAGACAATTTATTTATTACAAATATTTCAAAAGCTCGTCTTGTCTTGTTCTCCTGGACCCAATCTTGTGTCTTGTCTTGTGGGAATTGTCTCATCCTTTCCCTATATTTTTTAATATAAAAAAATACAATATAATCGATAACTCTACATTTGCAGGTGGAACTGGTGTCCTCTGGTGGTTGTACGCCGACCACAGAAATGCTCTTAATAATAATTCAACAAGTGTATTTGGGAAAGAAGTGGTCTCAGACAATGTGAAAGCCCTGCTCGCCTGTGCTATTGGAGCTACAGTTTTCACGGTAAGACGGGTTAACCGCTCATTTGGCATAAATCTTAAAGGTCTTACATTACACAAAATTGACTCCTGTGAACTTTAAGCCATGTTATAATACTGTTACTTCATCAAAAACTTACCTGGAGTTGTGTTTTGCTTCATTCACACATGTTTAAGTAATCCTTTGTTATTAGTCTGTCTACATCTCCAAAGTTCTGTTCCACCTTGTGATGTCACGAAGCGGCAGTTGTCAAGTAAACAACTACCTTTTACTTTGTTTAGAGACTGGTAATTCCAAGGCTGAAATCATCCAAATGATTTTAGGGAAGTTGTATGGAGCACTTCCTGTATTATCACATGTCATCACACGGTGGAACAGAGCGTTTTCAGTTGAGTGAGAGAAGAAACTCTCGAAAGCCTAAATTTGCAGGTCTTGTGTGCTAAACGTGTGAATGAAACAAAACACAACTCCAGATATGTTTATGATGAGGGAACATTATAACATAGATCAGAAAATAGTGTAATATGGGCCTTTAATACAAACACTGCATTACATGAGGCTATTTGTCTCCTCCAGATTGTTCTGTTGCTTGTGATGTTCTTCATGAGGAAGAGAGTTTCGCTCACTATCGCCCTCTTCCACGTGGCGGGGAAAGTGTTCATCCACCTGCCTCTGTTGGTGATGCAGCCTTTCTGGACCTTCCTCTGCCTCATGCTCTTTTGGGTCTACTGGATCACTGTGCTGCTGTTTCTCGGGACAGCAGGTCAGATTATTGCACTACAAAATATGTTATAGACCATAGTTGCAATGTAGTGGTTTATTACTTATATCAAAGAAAACCTATTGTGTTTGTGTCTACTAAATATTTATAATCCATGACACCTGTAGGTCAATGTGTAATAAACTGGACATTTTAGATCTCAGTATTCATCTAAAACCTCCGCGTTAGAAAACTGCGGTGCCCAGTGGGAGCTGACGTCAGCATAAACTTCATCTACCACTGTAGCTATTTTTCATTTGTACCAAACTGACTATGTAACGCAGACGAATCTTACACATATCACCCACCGATTTAAGAAAATAAAACTGGAGAAAGAAGTTGGTACAGAGCAGTGGGCGTATGCTGGTGGCGGTGAAAACGGGGGTTGATCAGCAAAATGGCATCTTGAAGATAAGAGATTAAAATTAAACATGCACAAGTCACTCCAATTAGAACTTCAGATGAGTAAATGGTGAAGGAAAACAGCTATAACATTGTTAAAAGCGCTGAAAAGCAGTTGGTTTTTTTTTCTGCTTTAAGTGGTTTCCAAACTGAAGCTTGCATCTGTTTCTTGTGACATTTTGACGTTTCTCAAAGCTTGATTTGTCTCCCACTTTTGGAATATTTTGCTTGTCTCGTGATGGGGGAGGATAGCGTCAGTGAACAACTTCTCTCTTCAGCTCCCACTTCTGTTTTTCGGCAGCAAATTCTTTGAAGGTTTTTTTTTTTTTTTTAGAATTAACTTGCAGGATTGTTTAAATATATTTATATTCTCTTATACAGAATGGATTCTTGTGAGCTTTAAGCCATGTTATAATGTTTCCACAGTAAAAACATGATGAGTGTTTTGTTTCATTCAGACATGTTTGGGTAATTTTATTATTAGTTTGTCTCCAAATCTCAAAATGTTGTGTTCCACCTTGTGGTGTCATGTATTACCTTTAGTTCAGTAGAGATTGACAATTCTGGGACTGAAATCATCCAAATAATTCTAGTAAAGGTGTATGGAGTTTAAAAACACAGTGGAGCACTTGCTGTATTACCAAGTGACATCACAAGGTGGTACAGAGAGTTTTCAGTTTGAGAGAAGAACCCAGCCTAAATATGTAGGATTGAAACAACAAAGCTCCAGGTATGTTTTTGATGATCTCTTTTTATTAAACCGAAGATGTTCATTTTGTCTTCTTATGTACTTTAAACTTCTTAGGTTCTTTTTTAAGACAATACGGTAACGTAGTTATGCGGCCCCGTGCAACAAGGTAAATACACGTTACCATATTGTCTTAAAAAAGAACCTAAGAAGTTTAATGTTTTTGATGATGCTGATGTTTTTGATTTTTATAATATATATTGGAAAATGGCATAATTTGGGCTCTTTAATGATGTCCGGTGCCAGTTTTATGAATTCCCTTTGCACCACAAAAATAACCATAGCTTCTGGTATTTTATAACATGTAAAATCCTGTTTCTCCCATAGGAACACCGATGAAGAACAATTCTACCAACCTTGTTGAATATAAATTAGAAGGCCCTCTCCAGTACATGGTGTGGTATCATGTGGTGGGTCTCATCTGGATCAGTGAGTTCATTCTGGCCTTTCAGCAGATGACAATAGCTGGAGCTGTGGTCACCTACTACTTCACCAGGTACTAGCAGCCAACAGCACTGCAAGTATAAATGTGTACTGTATGTAAATGGTACTTTGCAGCTGATTTTATAAACTTTCCCTGGGGGTGTGAAGCTAACTGAAAGCACTACTCTGTTAGAAGCTCTGTTTTAACACAGTCTGAACAGAAAGAGCTGACTTGGTTGGACCTACAACAGGTGAAATTATCTGTGTTCTTAAACAAATCTCTCACACATAAAATTACACTCAAAATCTAGCTACAGCAACAGCTTTTTTGGTGACTCGCGCTCAGACTTTTTATTGAAAATCAAACAGCTGAACGGGACCATGAACACTTGTACCGATCACAGGCTCAATACATTTAGTCTGTCTTAAAACTTTTTTTTGCTATAATATTTATGAAGTATTGAGTGTGGGCTGCAGTATCAATATCATTTTTAAAAATTGTTTTAAAGGAACAAATCCCAGATGACTTCCATCCCGATTCTCAAAGCAATGGGCCGTACACTTCGGTACCACCTGGGAACTTTGGCCAAAGGTTCATTTATCATCACTCTAGTTAAGATCCCTCGTCTCATCCTCACATATGTACACACGCAGCTCAAAGGAAAGGTGAGGCTCATGTTTTGTTAAAGGTGCATTGTGTAACTTTTCCGGTGAAGGGTCCGTCAAATACTTTTCTCCGTGGAAATGTTATTGCTTTTGTCTGAAACATTTCACAGAATGGCATTAAACTTTTCTGTATTCATGGAGACCAAACCAGACCAAGTTACAGGTCAGATCTGTGGACAGGCAACCCCGCTCCCAGTCAGAATGCCTGTTTTTCTAGGTGTTTTTGAGCAGTAAAACCACCTGTAATTTAATAAATGTAAAGTAGATCTGTTTAATGTCATACTGTGGAACATTCTAGGCAAAGCAACGACATATCCATAAAAAGAAGCAGGTGACAGACCCCCTACCAAAAAGTTACATAATGTACCTTTTTAAAGTGGATCATTATACATGCCTGATGTCACACTAAATGCAAATTATGTTCTTAGGAAAATGCCTGTGCTCGCTGTATGCTGAAATGTTGTATCTGCTGCTTGTGGTGTCTTGAGAAGTGCCTAGCTTATCTGAATCAAGTAAGTACTATTTTATTTATTTTCATTTTTTTGCATTGTTTTCTCCTTACAACCTGTTGTATATAGCTGAGAGAAATTTGTATTATATATTATTTTCTTTTCTTTTTTGTTTTATTTTTACATTTACATAATTATGCCTTATTTGACATCAGTCTCTTGTTATTTTTGCTACTTATTTTGAATTTATTATTACCATTTATATTTCTTTTTTTATATTCGCTTTGTTATTATAATATATTCTGATGAGTGAGCTACAGTGTCCAAGTAATTTTCCTTGTGGATCAATAAACTTTGTCTAAGTCTAAGTTGTAGATCAAGGACATCCCTCTTGGACTTGTAACTCTTATTCACAATTACATTTCCTTCCTGTTTCAGAATGCCTACACTGCTACAGCAATTAACAGCACGAACTTCTGCACTTCGGCCCGTGATGCTTTTGTGATCCTGGTGGAAAACGCCCTTCGTGTGGCTACTATAAACACTGTGGGAGACTTTGTTCTTTTCTTAGGAAAGGTAAAGCAAACATAATGATGACTGTGAATATAGGTATGTCAGAAGTATCGAAAATCAGATCCTAATCAATACTAAAACTAGTATCGAAAAAAGATACTCATTTGAGCTGCATCAATACTAAACTAAAATGAACCTTTACAGATATAAGGTCTCATGATAATATAAAAGAAAGTACTATTATTTAATATTGAAAAGTATGTTCTGTTGTCTTAAGAGTGTTTTTTATTATCATTGTGGTATTGGAATCTGTATTGAGTACCAAGTCTATTCTTTGGTATCGAAATCAAGTTTGGAATTTGATTATCCCGACAATATTGACATAAAGTTTAAGATGTAAGTAAGTTAACTTTATTTATATAGCACATTTCACAGATTAAAAGACACAGAATGCTTTACAGAGACCAGGTATACAAAATAAACAAGTAAAATGGGGTCATAAGACTAGGTTAACCAAAAGCTTTTCCAAAACAGTCGGCTGCTTTCGGCTACACAGAGGGAAAGGGACGGCGCATTTCATAATTTTGGATGTAAATTAGGCAGTAACTGTCAGGGATGTAACAATAACCGAAATATTGTGGTATCGTATCATCAAAGGTCTCAAAATAATATCACGTATATCAAATTATAAGTGTCTTTGCTTAAATTAATAGTTATGACTCAGTAAGGGCTAAAAAAAAAAAAAAGAGAGAACTACATAGACCATGATCCTTTGCTACGTTTCAGTGCAAACTACATGAAGACATAACTGTTCTCAGCTATTTTAAATCTTAGTTCTTTGGATTAAGTCTTGTGAAGGCATTTTAAGATGAAAAAGGAGAATATCAGCAATTTTTTTTTTTAGCCTCCAGAAAATAACGCAATTCATATCGTACTGTGAGATGTATAAAGTGAAAATAACGTACCGAGGGATTTGGATATTGTTACATCCCTAGTATCTGTACACTGTATTTTGTCACCGCTCATTCTTTGTTTTGTTTTCTTATCTCTGTGTCTTCCAGGTGCTTATTGTTTCGTGCACAGCCTTTGCCGGGGTCCTGGCTTTAAACTACCAGAGAGAGTACACAGTTTGGGTCCTTCCTCTGCTCATAGTTTGTCTGTTTGCGTTCTTGGTGGCGCACTGCTTCCTGTCTGTTTTTGAGAATGTTGTGGATGTGCTTTTCCTTTGCTTCGCCGTGGACACTAAATACAATGACGGCAGCCCTGGTCATGAATATTACATGGACAAAGCCCTAATGGTGAGTCACTTATACAAGAGTACACTAATGCAGTGTCTTTAAAGGCGCACTGTGGAACTTTTCTCATGGAGGGTCTGTCAAATGCTTTTCTCCGTGGACATGCCCTTGAGCTGCCACAGTATGACATTAAACAGGTCTACCTTACATTTATTCAATTACAGGTCATTTTATAGCTCAAAAATATGTAGAAAAAAGCATTCTGACTGTAAGCAGGGTCGCCTCTCCACAGATCTGACTTGTAACTTGGTCAGGTTTTATCGTCATGAAGATAGAAAGGTTTAATACCATATTGTGTGACATTCCAGACAGAGTAATAACATCTCCACAGAGAACAGCATTTGATGGACCTTCCAACAGAAAAGTTTCACAATGTACTTTTAAGATAATAATAGAAGTTTCAACTCTCCTCTTTTTCATTTACAGGAGTTTGTTGAGAATAGTAAAACGGGACAGTATAAATCAGGCGGTAATGCAAAAGAAATGGAGTCTATGGTAAGTTAATTATTGGCTTTATACTGGCTAATTAAATACAGTCATTTTGAAGGGGCAAACACTAATTAAGTGACCTGTTTTTTCCACTTTGTAGACGCGTAGAGGTGGGACGGTGGCGTAATCTTAAGTCAAGAAGGTCATTGAAAAAACAAACTGCTACAGAACCACTGAAGGCATCTTGTATATGCTTAGAGCTAACAAAATAATGCAGGGATAAAACAAGTCTGGATGCACAGTCAGCCCTCACTGTAACAATTTGTGCCTTTACATAAAAATAGTGCATCAGAACAAGTTTAACACTAAGAGCTGTTTTTTTTACTATTGTCTTTAACATATTGTGTGTAACAGTGTAAAGATGTTTGGTTTTATAATATAATGATAGCTTTAGTCAATATTTTTATTAATATCTTGTCTTTTAATTATGGAAGTTTTCAATAAATTAAAATGTTGTGTAATATTGGGTTAATCTGTGTGTTTGGATGTTAAACCACCAGAGGGCAGCAAATCCAGCTACATGAATCAGTGGTTGTGACATGCACACCCACACAGATAATTATCAGATTTTTTTTAGCTAAAAGATGATTAAAATGAAATATAATCTAATTTCTTTCTCATTATGGTCCCTTTGATAATTCACTTCAAACTGTGCAGTATTTTTAAGTAATTTTAAAGGTCTAGAAATAAGAGATTAATCACTGCAGCCACTGTCTTTTTTATAGTCTTGTACAGTCTTGTAATCCAATTAAGCATTCCTGAATCTTAAGGGCCCATATTGTGCTATTTTCCTATCTGTTATAATGTTTTCTCATCAAAAACATACCTGGAGATTTGTTTTGCTTCATTTACACATGTTTAACACACAAACCCTGCATATTTAGGCTGAGTTCTTCTCTCAAAACGCAACACAACTCCAGGTATGTTTTTGATGAGCTAACAACATGTCTTAAACCTCACAAGAATCCACAGGACCTTTAACAATTTCACATTTTGCTCAGTTTACATGTATTTGTATATTTTTATGCAGATTTGTTTTGCCATTTTGTTTTATTTAAATGCCTTTTCACTGTATTTGTTAACTTGAACCTGAAAGCATTTCAGAAATACATTCACCTTGTTTTGAAGTGTGTTTTTGTCTTGTATAAAGGCTTAGAACACAAGTACTCAGTGATCCTTGCAGCTGGCTCATCACTATGGCGACAGGCTGACATGCCATAAACTTGTGCAGCGAGTGTACTACCGTGTGCTAATGTATAGATCTGTTTTACCCCCTCAGTTTCTTTCCTGTCAGCCATTGAACAGACAAGCGCCCAGCCACTAAGCAGTTAGAGCTTATTGATGAGAAAGCTCTGCCCTGTTTGCAGCCATAAAACTGAGGAATCCGGAGAAAAGCTGCTCTGTGGCTGGCCACACCTCGCCATTTCCACAGTACTTAAGAAAATATGTTCCTGGAATCCTTTGTGCTTGGACAAAAAGATGGGAAAACGCAAGGCCATCTTTACAGGAAGCTGTAAGCTTTGTCTAATATCACAGGTTGACATGGTTTTGAATTTGTGTTCAATGAAAGACTGCAAGAAAGGTGCACTGTGTAACTTTTTGGTTGGGGGTCCATCACCTGCTTGTTTCTATGGAGATGTCATTGCTCTGCCTGGAATGTTCCACAGTATGACAAACAGTTCGACCTTACGTTTATTCAATTACATGTGGTTTTATGACTCAAAAATACTTTGAAAATTCTGACTGAGTGGGATTGCCTCTCCAAAGATCTGACTTGTACCTTGGTCTGCTTTGGTCTCCATGAAGATAGACAGGTTTAATGCCGTACTGTGAAACAAGAGTAATAACATCTTCCAGGAAGAAAACCATTTGACAGACCCTCCAAAGTTACACAATGCACCTTTTAAAAGAGGGGAAAAAAATACAAAGCGACAAAAACAGTGTACCCTGCCAGCAGTCACTCATCACAAATAGGGAGGAGTGATCCAATCTGTCCAGTCTCTTACCTCTGTGTCCTTGTAAATAACTGTGCACACAGGAAACCCAAAAAATCACACACACTTAAAGCACTTAACATGGGCTAAAGACTATAAAGATTACTTTGTGACACTAGAACCTTCAAGGTCCTGTAGTGCGCAAAATTTACTCCTGTGAGCTTTAAGTCATGTCATAATGTTGTTACTTCATAAAAAACACACCTTGAGTTGTGTTTTGTTTCATTCATGTCTGAGTAACCCTGTATTATGAGTCTGTCTGCATCTGCAAAACTCAAAATGCTCTGTTCCACCTCGTGATGTCATGAAGTGGTACTTTAAAGTTAACGGCTACCTTTTACCTTTTATTCGGTAGAAATCGGCAGTTCCAGGGTTGAAATCATCCAAATGATTCTAGTGAAGGCGTATGGAGTTTAAAAACACAGCGCAACATTTCCTGTATTACCACATGACATCACAAGGTGGAACAGAGTGCTTTCTGTTGTGAAGAAAACAACCTAAATACGCAGGAGCTGTGTATTAAACGTGTGAATGAAACAAAACACAACTCCAGGTATGTTTGTGATGAGGAAACAACATTATAACATAGATCAGAAAATAGGTGTTTTTAAAGCTATATTCTGGAACTTTTACAGCTGAAAATGTCCATCAGCATCTCTGTGCCCTTACATGGACTGTTCATGCTGTAATGAATTTTAAATGAGCACACAACCTCTGAGTCACCGTGCTCTATAGGTGGATATTTGTGTTGTGTTTTCATTTATTTATTTGATTCAATATTTATGTGAAGGCCATGAAATAATGATCAGGGGCTCTTCATCAAACCTGGTTGGAGCTGGACTATGGGAGACACAGGGTCATAAAACTATATGGCGTTACTGTGTGGACGTCTGTGTTTGAGCTGACGCAGACTCTTTCTCCTCTGAGTGAGTAGCTGTAAGTACTGATGAGCACAGAGCTTTGTGTATGCACTATTACTACTAATGTAAGCAGAAATTAGATTGCGAAGTCAAATATAAAGTCCGTTCTGAATAGTATAAAAGTCTAACGTATTATTGTGTGTGTGTTAGTCTGAGTTGGGAGGTACATTAATGATTGATGATTTTGCTTTATTTGAGCAGATTCAACTGGACAAGTAAAATTATCTACCAGTGGGATAAATGTGTTTTTCTAAATTCAAGCAACATTCGATTTTGTTTCTTATTTCACGTGCAAAGAGTTTTTCTTATCTTAAGCGTAGCTATAAGTATTTTTCATTTTTCAAGTATTGATAATTTTACTTGCCAAGTGAAATTTACTGAAATCGTGATAAGATTAGTTGAATTAAGAAAGTTTTAACCTGGATAGATTTTAGTTTTTGCAGCGTAACTAAGAAATACATGTACCAAAATAAGTGTTCTAAATACTAAATTAGAGTAACTATTTAGGTACAGTTACTTTTTAATTTGGTAGTATTCAGAATACAGTTACTTTTCTAAAATCAAAGGAATACATTAAGGTACTGATCATGTAATTTAGACTTCAAACTGCACAGTATCAGTGAGAAAAATATAAAACGCTGCTCTTGTGATGAGGCATGTGTGATTTTTACATATCCAGTCAGTTATGGGAAAGGGTTTAAAAATGGTGAAGCAAATATAAAGCTGTTTAATATGTTGTGTTTTATTTTAAAAGCAACTTATTATTATATAAAATATTCTAAGTGTTCAAAATACTGTGTTCAAAATACAGTACTCTGATTGGCCCATGTATCAGAATACATTCCAAAATACATTTTAATTCAGTATTCTGTAACTAAATACATTTTCAAGGTATTCTTCCCATTACTCGTGTTAGTGTTGTCACTTTACTAACTTGATTTCATTGCTAAAGGATAGACCTGATACTCAACACTGATTTTGATACCCAAGTGATCATTTTAAAAGCTCTTTTTTTTAGACAATATTGTCATTTTCAACACTGGAGGCGGTTCGCAGCCGAGTGTGAAGCGGCTGGGATGAAGATCAGCTCCTCCAAGTCCGAGGCCATGGTTCTCGACCGGAAAAAGGTGGCTTGCCCTCTCCGGGTGGGTGGGGAGTCTTTGCCTCAAGTGGAGGAGTTCAAGTATCTCGGGGTCTTGTTCACGAGTGAGGGGAGGATGGAGCGTGAGATTGACAGGCGGATTGGTGCAGCGTCGGCAGTGATGCGGTCGCTGTACCGGACCGTTGTGGTGAAGAGGGAGCTGAGCCCAAACGCAAAGCTCTCAATTTACCGGTCAATCTACGTTCCTGCCCTCACCTATGGTCATGAGCTTTGGGTAATGACCGAAAGGACAAGATCGCGGATACAAGCGGCCGAAATGAGTTTCCTCCGTAGAGTGGCTGGGCCCACCCTTAGAGATAGGGTGAGGAGCTCAGTCACTCGGGAGGGGCTCGGAGTAGAGCCGCTGCTCCTCCACGTCGAGAGGACCCAGCTGAGGTGGCTCGGGCATCTGTTCCGGATGCCTCCTGGACGCCTCCCTCGGGAGGTGTTTCAGGCATGTCCCACCGGGAGGAGGCCCCGGGGAAGACCCAGGACACGCTGGAGGGACTATGTCTCTCGGCTGGCCTGGGAACGCCTTGGGGTCCCCCCGGAAGAGTTGGAGGAAGTGTCCGGGGTGAAGGAAGTCTGGGAGTCCCTGCTTGGACTGTTGCCCCCGCGACCCGGCCCCGGATAAGCGGAAGAAAATGGATGGATGGATGGATGGATGGATGTCATTTTCAACATTAAATAATTTATACTTTGCAGCTGATGTCATCAATGTTCCCCTGACGCTCACTGAAGTCAAGGCAGAAACGTTATTAGACTTTAATCTGAGCAGGTGAGATCATTTGTGCTGTTAAACAAATCTCTCACACATATAACTGCAGTCACAAGTTTGCTAATGTGTGCGTTGTGTTTCCATGGTGACTGCTGAACATTCCACCGTAGAGATACATGTAGAACACAACCATCATGATGCCACTGCAAAGCATCAGTAGTATTTGTTTATTATAGCATGTGGTCGCACACTAGTTCTGATAAAACTCGAGCTTAAACTGTCCAGGAAAGGTCAAATTTATCAATTTTTTCCCAGTATCGATACTTACGTTTTAGTATCGATTGGTATCCGTTTTTTTTTTTTATATATACTTTTGACAACCCTGACAACAGTGTGTGTATTATGTATTGTGAGATTTAATGTTTTCTGGTTTACATAGTGGAACAGACCATTTTGAGCTTTGAAGATGTAGACAACCTCATAATAAAGGATTACCAAACGTGTAAAATGAAACAAAACACAACTGCACGTCTGTTTTTGAGGAGATAACAATGGCTTATTATTATAACATGGCTTAAAACTTATATGAGTCCATTTTGCATAATATAGGACCTTTAAATAAATGAACACTAACCTACAAACTACACCTGCATCTACAAAATGAGACTAAAATGTTATAAATTGCTTCTTATTAGTTTATAATTTATTTATACGTTAAAAAATGCCTTTCTTATCAACAAAACCTGACTTCCAAAACGTCACAACTGCTTCCTGTTTAATGGGTCAGGGTTAGGCTATCTCACAATTGCACATTATTATTTATTTGTTTAGATACTTCTTCTCCTTCTACACTCGCCTTAAAATGAGCCACAGGGAGCTGTTATCTTCACACCGTGTCCAGCTCGTACAGGAAGAGGAAAGCAGCCGGATACATTAAACATATTTACCCAGTCACTTCCTTCTTTCCTGAGATAAGAGAATTTTTGGTTCAATTGATACTTTGTAGTGACATCACGCTCGGGGTGTTCTACATGTGTCTCTATGGTGTTTTAAGATATAGTCTAAAAGCTCAAAAAAAAAAAAAAGATTTAAACAGCACATTTTCAGGAGCGTTCATGGTCCTGCTTAGGTGTTTGATTTTCAACAAAAAGGTGAAAGTGACTAACTGAAAAACTGTGTTAAAGGGCCCATATTACGCTATTTTCTGGTGTTATAATGTTTTTTCCTCATCACAAACATGCCTGGAGTTGTGTTTTGTTTCATTCACACATGTTTAACACACAAACCCTGCATATTTAGGCAGAAAAAACCCACCTTCAGTAGAATCACTGGATCATTTCAGCACTGGAATCGCTCATCTCCACTAAACAAAAGGTAAAAAAAAAAAAAAAAAAAAGCTGTTACCTACCGCTTCGTGACATCACAAGGTGGAACAGAGCATTGACCGAATAGTGCTTACAGTGAGCTTCACAACCCAGAGAATGTGAATGACATCAGCTGCATGATATCAGTGCACAAATGCAACCTCCCGCAGCCATTTGTGACAGTGTTTCTCTCGCACAAAAGAGCCTCACCGTGCAGAACTAATTCACTCGGTTAATTTGTTTAGTCAGCTGTGTTCGGTCATATGCAAAGTCTTTATGTGGGCGTGATCAGGGCTCATGAAATATGCATGAGTTCAGCCTCTAAATAATGCAGCAGTGTTTTTGTACAATCCATCCCAAACAAACAAACAAACAGCGGGGACCTCTCAGCGTCGGATCAGGTGAAATTTAGGCTAACACGAATTCAGAAGTCACAGATACATGATACCCCCATATTCAGCCAATATTTAAGTATTTGTAGTAATACTGGTTCAAACTTGTACCCTTTGATAAACCACATTTAAAGGTCCTATATTACGCACAATTACTCCTGTGAGCTTTAATGCATGTTAGAATGTTGTTACCTGGAGTTGTCTTTTCTTTCATTCACATGTTTGAGTAAGTTTTCAAGTTCACAGCTGCACCTTTTACGTTTTGTTCTGTAGGTTTGCAACTGAAATTATCCAAATGATTCTAGTGAAGGTGTATGGAGTTTAAAAACGCAGTGGAGCACTTCCTGATGTGACATCATGACATCACAAGGAGGAACAGAGTGTGAAGAACTCTGAAGAACCTGTGTGAATGGAACAAAACGCAACTCCAGGTGTGTTTTTGATGAGGAAACATTATAGATCAGAAAAAAGTATAATATGGGCTCCTTAAATCACATCATAATTGGACTGCAAAGTAACAAGAACTTTCTATTAAACTACTTGACAGTTCATTGAGCGATGTTTGAGCCTCTTCATTGTACTGCTTTGGGAAAACAAACTGAGTTGTTTGACTGATGTACGTGTGTGTCCTTCAGTACATTCAGTTCAAGGCTTGTTTGCAGTAGTGTGTAATAGTAGTAGTAGTAGTGTTGCAGTAGAATACCACATAGCACTTAGCAAGAAGATCCCATGTTTACTTGGGCTACACAATATATCACTGAATTGAAATGGCAGTTTTTGGAGTCGTTACTAAATTAAATCAAATCAAATTATCAAATTATTTAGATGTCTTTATCCTGTCTTTTTAAAAGCAAAATCTTGTTGTACGTGTAGTTTAGACTGCTACAAGCGTGTTCTGAAATAAGTGGGCTTAGTTTATTTAGTTAATATTTGAGTCTTCTTAAATGTTCATGCTCCTGGAGTTTTTTACAATTTTACTCTAAACAGGATCTTACCTTTTGCATATAATTTGCAAATCTAATCACAATGGAATTTTTTATTTTTATTTTATTTTATTTTCCACAAAATGGCACATATACTTTTCTAACTCTGTGTTTCTCTTCTAGAATTTCATACTTTCCTTCTCAATTGATACTTTGCAGTCTCATCACAGTGGGGGTGTTCTGCATGGATATCTACGGTGCAATGTTCAGCAGTTTCCATGGTGGCATAGATACACATTAGCAAACACAGCCTGATTTTTTTAGATGCAAAGAAAAAAAAGTGGATTTAACCGAAACATTTTCTGTAATGAGCTCTGTGATCAATATGAGCGTTCATGGTCCTGTTTAAGTGTTTGATTTTCAACAAAAAAGTTGAGCGTGACCAACTGAAAAAAACAGTTGGCTAATGCTTGCTAGCTTGTGGTTAATTTTATGCATGAGAGACTTGTTTAACAGCACAAATCAGCTCATCAATTCTACTTGCAGCTAAATCAGTTTTTTCTGGTTAAAACAAAGCTCAGATTAAAGTCTAATTTGAGGAACAGAGCCTCAGACAGAGCTGTGCCTGCAGTTAGATTCACATCCCCGAGACATCAGCTGAAACTCTACTCTTGATTAAAATCCTGTTTCAGATCTGGAGAGCTAGGACCATACCACAAACACAACTGAAGTCCATTTTCATTGGTCAATATAGCTTTTATTTCAGCAAATCATACATACACGGTAAAAAATGTAATCTGTAGCGTAACCTAACGCTATCCAAAGTGATGACAGAGTGTGACTGGAGCGGCTACAGTGTCTGAGGTCATTTTCAAACCATTTGTCATTACACACAGGAAAATAAAATAAATCAACAAAAATATAAGACTTGAAATAAACCTTGAGGCGGAGCTTCAACTGAGATGAAATTCCAAGTTAAAGGCACACCGTGTAACTTTTTAATGGAGCTTGTCTTCATGGAAATCTTACTGCTTTGTCTAGAATGTCTCGCAGTATAGCATTAAACTTATCTTACCGTGGAGACAAGCCCACAATTCCTCCAGGCTAAATTACAAATCAGATCTGTGGAGAGGCGAGCTACCTTAATGTAAGAATGCGTGTTTTTCAACGTATTTTTCAGCAGTAAAACACCCGTAATTGAATAAATGCAACATAGATTACTTTAAAACCTTTTAGGCAAAGCAATAATATCTCCATGGAAACAAGTTTGTGGCGGAACACCTACCAGAAAAGTTACACAGTGCACCTTTAAAGGAAAGACACTAGATCTACATAGGACATTTAGATGGCACTTCTCAACATGGAATCTCTGAAAATGTTAAGTGAATGTATTAGTATAGAGGCTGTCTCCGGATCTTTATGTCCAGTGTGGTGATCAGCCCGTTTTACACCGAATTACACTAAAAGTCATTACAGCATGTACAAATCAAATCAAAGCAAATGCCATTGTAACATAAGCAGCTCTTTTCTATCAAGCTGTCGAAACCGAAGCTCACAGATCTTAGCCAATGTGTGATATGAAATCCAGTATAATCCACTGTTCTATGCCTTAACTGTGTCTGTCTGTGCTTTTGTCCCACATCTAGCATCCCTATATTAAAGTGATCTGTATTATGTAACTGTACACCTTGTAGAGATAACATTATGGCCAGCTATTTTTGCATGTTGGTCCATGCATAGCTTATTTTCATTGCTTGGGCTGCGTTTGATAGGGACGGGATATGCAGAAATTACCAAAAAGTTTTTCTTTTTTACTGAAGTTGGTGCCTAATATATCCAGAGATCCATAAGTGGCTATTACATGCACATATTTTTCAATAAGATTATACTTTTCTGGTAGTTTTTAGGCACCATACTTCTACTAAGTAATGAGTAATATTTGACAGTGTAACAGTACTCCTATTTAGATAAAAGTTTTCCCCACTGCGAATAATTCTACAAGGGACAAAATCTTTATGTTGACAATTTTATACAATTTACTCATTTTTGTGGTCTAATACCAGATTTTGTTCATTATTTAATGTCTTTTACTTCCAATTGTATTTACCTAAACTCTTTTATCAGATGTTATGTCCAATTTTTCTACTAGTTTACACAAATACTTGAGATTTCATTATTTGTATCTTACTTGAGTACAATTTAACTTTGCCCACCTGCATCTGTATATCCCACCAAAGTTCAGTAGTCATAATGTTATGGCTAATTGGTGTAACAAAACTGTATTTAAACCAATATCGTTCTAGTATCCACAATAAAAAGCCAATATAATAATGAGTCTGTTTACAAGCTTTTTCTTTACTCTCCCTGGCATCAAAAAGGCACACCTCTCACCCCTCGTCCCCCACAAGCATTTCCATCAGGTCTGAATGGTAGCGCGTACATGGGTCTATGACATGTGCAACATAATCATTTTTTTGCATCTCTTACACTGCATGTTCAGATACACGTTAAGACTCTAAAATAGAAAACTGAAAAACATCAACACCATAAGAACAATGAGATACAGATCGCCAACGCACTGGTCAGCAAACATTTTGATCTCACGTGTTTTGAGGCGAGATTCTGTTTTTCGTCTCAAGCTACAATATATTGTGTTCCATAAAGGTTTTTTAGGCTCTACAGAAAGAAATATTACACGGTATTAAGACATGCTTTGACAAATCTGTTTCATCTTTCATATTCAGTAGATTAGAAAAATAGATTGATTTTGCTCCGCCACGTTTTTTCGTTTCTTCTCTAAAACAGTAATTTGTCTTTCTTTGCTGCCAGAGCCTTTAGAGATTATTCAGTTTGATTTGTTTTTCACTAAAAGCAGCTTGCATGTCTGTTCTGATTGCTACACTGCCTTAGATCCCCTAATAAATCATAACATTATCTGCTTGTTCCATAGAGTTACAGACACAAGTTACAAATTATAGATCAAAAGAAAACTTCAAGAGTGCAATAATTCCTTATCTACATCTGGGACATCCCACCTATAATACACAGGAACACTGGCGAGGAAGGGGGGGGTCTTTTAAAACAGCGTGCCTTGGGGCGCCAACATACCTTTGCACAAGGACACAACGAAGAAGACGAGGGCTGTCCAATCAGGGGAGATCTTTGCCCATGTGACCGAATCCAAGGTTCTGGATTGGCTGGTCTTTGAGAGTCCATCATATACACACAAATAAACAACAAAAGTGCCTAGTCATATTAAGATAAGATCAGAAATTATCAATTGCCAGCAATATTTCTTTTTTTTTTTTTTTCTTTCAACAAATAATATAGAGAGAAGTCTATTGGCTGTTAGTACGATTAGGTTTTGTTCCTGGCGGGTCACCATGGTGCGTGCAGTTTGAGCAGTTAAGTGGTCTTGTTTGGTTTTGGGCCGAAAGATTACGACAGGTATTCGTCGCCAGCATCATCGTCATCCTCGTCTTCGTCGTTGTACTCATCATCGATGACCGGGTCAAGTGGGGGCAGGTAGTCGTCATCTTCGTTGTCATCGGCATCGGCATCGCCATCATCATCTGCGTCCACCAGAGGGTCTCCACTGCCCAGGTCTCCAGACGACTCCAAAATCACACCTGAAAAATAATATAATAACAGTAAATACAGACTTATAGAGTGCGCAGGGATGGTGAAAATGTCAGAAATGTTCAAAAAATACTAAAAAGAAGGGTATGTAGCCTGAGATCTTACTGGTTTAAACAAAAAGGTTTTACAGTCACAACTTTATCTGGATTGCCAGTGCCTTGAAGAGCCCATTTTACGCTATTTTCTGATTTATATTATAATGTTGTTTCCTCATCAAAAACATATCTGAAGTTGTCTTTTGCTTCATTCACGTGTTTAACACACAAACCCTGCATTTTTAGGCTGAGTTCTTCTCTCAAACGGAAAACACTCTGTTCCACCTTGTGATGTCATGTGGTAATACAGGAAGTGCTTGTTGTTAGAAATAACAATTCTTTTTGTCAGACAGGAGAGTTTGTTTACCTGCTTTACACGTTTCGGCTAATTCTTGCTTCATTGTCCGATATAAATAATTGTGATTTATAAGCTTATAACTGAAGACAGACCAAAAACAAACAAAACAAAGAAATAGGAGAATAAGTAAAACAGCTCATTCAAAGTTAGTCAGTAAGATGACTAAATTTTAACTATTTTAAAATTTGTTTTTCAGCCATCCAAACATTTCAATTGGTCTTCAAATATAGAGCCTATTATTATCATTATTCAAAAATAATAATTACATCGAAATACTGGCAGTTCTCCAGAAAACCCTGTTCATCTTATAGGGAATGTCTGTTGCAGTACTAGACCATTACACACATGGAAGTTATTCATAACTTAATACAAACAAAGGTATGCTGAAAGGATGTTATTAGTGTATGACCTACCGCAGTCGGCAGGTCCGTGGGTACGTGATCCGGCCACCTCGTTGCCATAGCGATCCACACACCAGCACTGCCCGCTGCTGCTGTGGCACTGGTGGGACCTGTAGTAGCCCTCCTCATCGCAGGACGGCGAGTACTGACCTACAAGAACACGTAAACACACCATCTTATCATCTTTGCACGGCTTTTCACTACTACCTCTTATAGAGCTGAGATATATTTGTATGATTATATTTCTATATTTTATTTATACTTGTGCTTATACATTTATATAATTAGGCCTTACTTGACACCAGTCTCTTGTTAATTTTGCTATTTATTTGGAATTTATCATTACCATTTATATTTTTGCTGTTTGTTATTATAATATTGTGATGTGTGAGCTACAGTGTACAAATAATTTCCATTGTGGATCAATAAAGTTTATCTTAGTCTAAGTCTAAGTCAGAGTAGACAGTTGAAGAGATGCTTCCAAAAGTCTGTGTGTGACATTGTAATCTGAGTCACTCACCGAGCAGTTTCTTTCCCGGCTGCTTTTTGTTGATGCTAGACAGTTCTGCTTTACACGGGGAGTCTGCAGAGACAGGACAAAGGGAGAGCTGGTTTTTCCAAGGTTTGTGTTTGTGCAGCTTTTGTGTGGACTTTCTGCTTTTGTCAGTATCTTTGTTTGGTGAGTCATCTCCAAAGACACAACTTCATAACCACAAAACTATATCTGTACGGTGTTCTACTACAGTGGGATTTATATAGAGACATTTACCCCAAACAAGGGTGATAAGCCTGTACGGAATAAAATGTTTTACACATCATTAGATTAATATTATGCAAACTGGGCTTTAAGTCATGTTAGAATGCTGTTACCTCTTCAAAAACAGACCTGGAGTTGTGTTTTGTTTCATTCACACATATTTGAGTAACCCTTTATTATTAGTCTGTCTTCATCTCCAAAGCTCGAAATGCTCTGGTGATGTCATGAAGTGGTGGTTAACAGCTCCTTTTACCTTTGGTTTAGTAGAGATTGGAAATTCCAGGGCTGAACTTATACAAATTATTCTAGTGATGGCGTATGGCGTTTAAAAACACAGTGGAGCACTTTCTGTATTACCACGACATCACAAGGTGGAACAGAGAACTCACCTTAAACATGAAGGGTTTGTGTGTCAAACATGTGTGAATGAAACAAATCACAACTCTAGGTGTGTTTTTGATGAGGAAACAACATTATAACATAGATCAGAAAATGGGATCTTCAAACATTTGAGCAGTATATTTTTGCCGTAGAGGGAGAAAAGTGAAGAATGTTGTGTTTGGTATTTTCCACTCATTCCAGCTAACAAACTGCTCATGTGATTAGATATGGCCAGATCATGAGTCACCAATTCACCTAACACAATTACATTCAGACACAGAAGAGGGCTAACCACTCTGTCACTATGTGTTTTAAAGGGCCCATATTAAACATGTTCTGATCTATGTTATAATGTTGTTTCCTCGTCACAAACAGACCTGGAGTTGTTTTGTTTCATTCACACATGTTTAACACATAAACCTGTATATTTAGGCTAAGTTCTTGTCTCAAACTAAAAGCACTCACTTCCACCTTGTGATGTCGTCTGGTAATATAGGAAATGCTCCACTGTGTTTTTAAACTCCATACACCTTCACTAAAATCATCTGGATGATTTCAGTCTTGGATTTGCCAATCTCTATTGATCAAAAGGTAAAATGTAGCTGTTAACTTGAAAACTATCACTTCATGACATCACAAGGTGGAACAGAGCATTCTGAAATTTGGAGATGTAGACAGACTAATAATAAATGATTACTCAATGAAACAAAACACAACTCCAGATATGTTTTTGACGAGGTACCAACATTATAACATGGCTAAAAGCTCACAAGAGTCAATTTTGTGTAATACAGGACCTTTATCTTGCTTTTTCAAACAGTATGTGTGTAGAATCCCTCAGTCGTCCAAGTAGAATCCATGGCAAAAGGAGAAATTCAATTTGTCAACTGGACAAAAGTTTATTTGGTCGAATACGTTTTGCAGCTCATCAAAGCTGAGAACTGAAGAAGCAGCTTGGAGGGCTGCGAAACGTATTCGACCAAATAAACTTTTGCCCATTTGACAAATTGAATTTCTCCTTTTGCCTTTTCTAACAGTACATACCTGTGTATCTCTGGAAGCACGTGCACCACTCTGAGCTGGTTATGACTTTGTCCATGTGTGTGTCGCAGGATTTGAAGAAGGCATCAGAGCACGGTTCGTTCCTGTCCATGTACAGGCTCTTGATCTCTGATTGGTCGAGCTGCATGTCAAAGTTTGTGTCGAGGCGGGAGAACATCCAGCCAAGAGGGTCCTTACAAATGGGTGATGCGCCCACTTCAAACTCTGCAAGAAAAACACAAGACTTTGTGTAGCAGGAGAGTTCTGATGAAGGTGTATTTGAAGTAATGTTAAAGGGCCCATATTATGCAATTTTCTAATCTGTTATAATGTTGTTTCCTCATCAAAAACACACCTGGAGCTGTGTTATGCTTCATTTACCAATGTTTAGCACACAAATCTTGCATATTTAGGTTGAGTTAATCTTCCAAAGAGAAAACATTCTGAGGTAACAACATTATAATAGGGCTAAAAGCTCATAACAGTCACTTTTGCGTAATATAGGACCTTTAATTTAAAACTTACTGTTCTTCTCTGGCTTTTGGATCTTGACCCTCTTGTGGTTGCCGTTCTCATGTAGCACTCTGAACCAGTCCCTCAGACGATTCACCACCTCCTTCAGGTCAGACTCACTGCAAACTTTGGAACAGAAATGAATATATTATTATTATTATTATTATTATTATTATTATTATTATTATTATTATTATTATTATTATATGTTTTTCTGCACCCAGCATGAGACTGTGATGACTAATAGAACTTGTTGTTGAAATGTTCTGTTTTTGAAAGACTAACAAAACAGATAAAAACAGCAAATGTTCAACTATTTTGGCTTAAAGTTTCTTCAACTGAAAGTCATGCGTACTGTAACTGAAAAAGGTCATCACGTTTGGATGCTATGGTGAAAAAATATTATCATTTAGGTTACTCTGTACTGACATAAGATTTGACATAAGACTTCATGTGGTAATTACAGCGATTTTAAAGCAGAATTAAGCAACTTTCAGCAACAGAGCTTCTACTGCAACTCCCTTATGAGAATACACTGTCAGGGACTGAAAAATGTTTTTTTTAAGCAGGCCTGTACAATACAGTACAAATGTTGAATAAGTGACTTTTATGGCTAATTATTGGTTCATTCTATTATTTATCCGTTGGTGTTCAGGCCTTTTAATGATACAAAACTAATAATATATATAAATAAAACAGGTTTTCCCAGGTGAACTTTCTTCAGGTCGTGTCAGCCATATTGCAAGGCTAGTTTTCTGCCCAGAGACAGCGGAGACAGATACTTCAAACTCCACAAAAATACATATTTAGCCATCACAGGGACTTACAAAGATGCTTAATGAGGTAAAAAATGTTACTAATATCTACTGTAACCATGAACCAGGTCAAAACATCTGCAATCTGAAAAATATGACTTCCACTTTTTACTATGGACAGTTGTTGTAATGTTGTGCTGTCATATAAACCCAAACTATATTTAAATCTTTCAGTCCTTTAATTCCCCAAAAAATTGTTGCATTTTTGTACTGGATACCTCTTTTCTCTGTTGGCATTGGTTTGGGCTGAGATGGGCAGGGGCACATGCCAGGACACTTGACGCCAATCTTCTTTCCTGAGATGCAGGCTTGGTACTCCAGTTTACACTAAGCAGTACACAAAGATGAAACCAATGAATAGACATAGAGGAACTGAAGTTAGGATGTGAAACACCCTTCTAGAGGAAATGAAAGTTTGTCATATATGTTTTTGTAAGGTTAAGGTCATGGTTTTGCTGAATTGAATGTTTCTACCATAGACTGTAAGATAAGATAAGATAGATAAGATAAGATATGCCTTTATTAGTCCCACAGTGGGGAAATTCCAGTGTTGCAACGCACAGTTCAAGAACAGCAGGAAAATGGAACATGCAATAAAACAAGATAATAGATAATGGCTAAGAAAAGAATAATTTAGAAATAGACTTAAAGATAGACTCTAATTTTGTTTTGGTGGAGCAAAAATATAAAATACAAAATATAAAATACCAAAAAATACTATTATGTACAATAAAAGTAGCAGTGCAGCATATGAACAGAGTAAATCTCAGTAAAGTGACTTCAGTATATTATGTTATTTACAGTAATGACTATGTTTATGTACAGACAGGATAAATATCAGTAAAGTGACATGAGTGAATTGTACCAGAGGTCTTCAGTATTGCACATAGATAGAGTTGAATGACACATGTTCAGTGTTAACAGTGTTCATTGTACAGTCTGACAGCAGCAGGAAGGAAAGACCTGCGAAACCTCTCCTTCCCACAGCGAGGGTGAATCAGTCTGTCACTGAAGCTGCTCTCCAGAGCAGACAGGGCGTCCTGCAGGGGGTGACACTCATGGTCCAGCATAGAGATGACCTTAGCCAGGACCCTCTTGTCCCCCACCTGCTGCACTGAGTCCAGAGGACAGCCCAGGACGGAGCTGGACTTCTTGATGACCTTGTCCAGCTTCTTCCTCTCCCTCTCTGTGATGCTGCTGCTCCAGCAGACCACACCGTACAGGATGGCTGATGCCACCACAGAGTCATAGAAGGTCCTCAGGAGTGGCCCCCTCACTCCAAAAGACCTGAGTCTCCTCAGGAGATAGAGCCGACTCTGGCCCTTCCTGTACAGTGCATCTGTGTTGTGAGTCCAGTCCAGTTTGTTGTTCAGATGAACACCCAGGTACTTGTAAGAGTCCACTCTCTCAATGTCCCTTCCCTGGATGTTCACTGAGGTGACAGTAGAGTGGCGTCTGCGGAAGTCCACCACCATCTCCTTGGTCTTCCCTGCATTGATGATGAGGTGGTTCTGCTGACACCAGTCCACAAAGTCCTGCGCTAGTCCTCTGTACTCCACATCGTCATCATCCTTAATGAAGCCAATGATGGCAGAGTCATCAGAGAACTTCTGCAGGACGCAGCTGTCCGTGTTGTGTCTGAAGTCTGCAGTGTAAAGGGTGAAAAGAAAGGGCGCGAGGACCGTGCCCTGGGGCGCCCCCACACTGCAGGTCAGTAGGTCAGACACGCAGTTCTTGGCTCTCACAAACTGGGGCCGGTTTGTGAGGTAGTCCAGGATCCAGTCTGCCAGGTCACAGTCCACACCGGCGGTCTCCAGTTTGTCCCTCAGGAGCAGTGGCTGGATGGTGTTGAAAGCACTGGAGAAGTCAAAGAAGAGAATCCTCACAGTGCTGCCGGGGTTCTCCAGGTGAGACAGTGAGCGGTGCAGCAGGTAGATGACGGCGTCCTCCACTCCAATGCCAGGCCGGTATGCAAACTGCAGCGGGTCCATCGCTGAGCTCACGGTGGAGCGGAGGTGGCCAAGGACCAGTCTCTCCAGTGTCTTCATTAAAAGCAACGACAGAACCCACACCACTGGTTTAGCAGGGCGTGAACTCTTAGCAATGCTATCACTCAAACTTGAGAAAGAGGGCAGCTCATTGGTCTGTTGTTACTGTATGGACCAAATAGCAGAAATACAACCTCAACCTCCTTTAAGACCAAAATGATGAGCCTGACAGCAGCAGGTACAGAGAGAAGGTCAGTTTTTCAATACAAAGTGAATTGGAACCAGAGTTGATGGAGCGGGAGGCGCACCCATGCTCACTTCCTATTTGGACCACAGCGGCTAGCTGATTAGCTATGTCCATTTACAGTCTATGGTTTCTACGTACCTTGGTGGAGTAAGTGTGGCCGTCAGTTCCACAGACAGGAGAGGGGTGCACCACTGGACAGGGCGTGCACTTTGACCCTGGGCTCTGGTACAAGCTGGGATCTTTGAAACTACACAGCAGAATTGAAATAAATTTGTTAGCTTAGTCTTTGACAAGCATATACTTCTTGTTTTTTTTTTTTTTAAAGACAATACAGTAACATGTATTTACCTTGTGGACGTGTTTTGGCTGCTAGCTCAAGCCATCTTCAGAACTGTCACCGGTGTTGGTGGTGACGTGTCGTATATCAGCTGTTGTTACTTCCTGTAGGCGTTGGTCAGCCTGATGGACCTGGCAGGTCGCTCAGACTGACCACGGCACGTCACCACCAACATTGGTGACAGTTCTGAAGATGGCGTGAGCTAGCAGCCGAAACATGTCAACAAGGTACATAACCTCCTACTGTATTGTCTTAAAAAAAAACAAGAAGTATAAGTACATAAGAAGACAAAATGAACATCTTTTTGAGAAGCAATAGAAGAAAGTTAAAGGTACACTATGTAACTTTTTTTGGAGGGCCTGCCACCTGCCCGTCTCCTTGGAGATGTTATTGTTCTGCCTGGAATATTCCACAGTATTGTAATAAAGGACCCATATTGTACTACAGTATTTTATAGTAATCTATGTTGTAAAGCTGTTTAACACACAAACCCTGCATATTTCGCATTTTCGCAAAGAGAAAACACTGTTCCACCTTGTGATGTCACGTGGTAATACAGGAAGTGCTCCACTGTGTTTTAATTGGAATTAAAAAAGGTATCTTTTAACTTTAAAACTACTATGGATGGCATAATATAGGACCTTTAACACCAAACTGCGGAACATTCCATGCAAATCAATAACATCTCCATGATGACCAGCAGATAGTGGACCCTCCACCAGAAAAGTTACATAATACACCTTTAAAATTTGAGATTAAATATACCTTTTTATTATTGTTATGTTAGTGTAAAACTATTGCACAACCTGCGCTTGTTTTACTGCATTTCTAGAAACTTCATTCCTTTTAAAGCTTTCAGTTCTGTAGCCCTTGACATTTAAATGGAACTCTTGAAACCCCCATTTTAATAACAACTTTTAGCAGCTTCCACTTCCACCTGTTTAATACTTTCACATACCAGCTCTTTCTCTTCTTTTCCACCTCCACAAAATCTGAAGAAGTTATGAATCATCTGACAACTGCAACCTCCATCCATTAAGCCCGCTATGCTCAAGTCTAGCATTGGCCAAATGTTTTATGTCAGTACAACGTCATCTTATTCTTACTGCAATTTCAAAAGTGAAGGATTGTAGGATTTCAGTGTGATTATTTGATGATTTGCTCGCCTGCCTGTGCATTAGTAATTGTCCTGTTTCTAAGAATGGGAATGAGGTCATTGTGGTGTTAATGTTCTGGTCCAGTTGATAGTGTTTGAGACTGAAATACACACAGACATAGAAAGCCCATTCATATGACTTGGCAGGACTTGTTGTTCGTTGCCAGAGTTGGGAGCTAATTGGATTGAACGTTAATGTCACAGGAAAGCAATGCAATGGTTGGAAAAGCTGATAATTTTGGACAGTTGGGCATTCTCGAGTCTAGTCACTGATATAACTGATCAGGTTCAACATACAAGCTCAAAGTACAATGTAATCAATGGGGAAAACTGGCTCTTGTCCCTCATCTAGGAGAACTGAAATACCAAATAAACTATCTCTCCATATGGCAAGCAAGTGATGCCACCAGGCCAAGTTACAGGTCAGATCTGTGGAGAGGCGAGACTGTGGCAAAGTAATAGCATCTACATGAAGACAAGCAGGTGGCAGACCCTCCATTAGAAAAGTTACACATTAAATTTAGATGTTTTTCACTGCAAAACACAGTAATAAAAACATAATATTTTCTGCTTTGTCATTGGGCCTTGCAATAGAGGATGTCAGGCTCTCATGAAGTCTATTTCTGATTGTCACAGTCACAGTAGCAGTAATGGGATCTTCAAAACATTTGGGTAGCATATTTTGTCAATAAACGAAGAGAAATGAAGAATGGCGGGTCTTTGGTACTTTCCGCTCTTTACAGCTAACAAAGAGCAGCTCATGTGATATACATATAAACAGACATGGTCAGAGCAGATGTCAGATACCAAAATTAAGAAGTGAGACAGAAAAAAGAAGCAGGTAAAACTAAATCTGATTTCCACATAATCTGCTGCCATGTGTGTTTCATTTCTGGTTAATTTAAATACAGAGAACTGAAAATAAGGACAGACTTAAACTTTGATGGTGTCTTTAAAGGTCCTATATTACACAACATTGACTCTTTTGAGCTTTAAGCCATGTTATAATATTGTTACCTCATCAAAAACACACCCGGAGTTGTGTTTTGTTTTATTCACATATGTTTGCGTAACCCTTTATTATTAGTCTGTCTACATCTCCAAATCTCGAAATGCTGAGCTGAATTTATCCAAATGATTCTAGTGATGGTGTACAGTGGAGTGTAATAAATAAATAAATAAATAAAAAAACACAGAGGACCACACAACTCATACAGTGTTAAAAGCCAGAGAGTAAAAGTGGGTTGTGAGAAAAGACTTAAACACTCCACTGTAGGGCTGTTTGGACGTGGGGAGGGCAGAGCGTTCCAGAGTTTTGGGCCGGCCACAGAGAAGGTCCTGTTTCCCTGGTTTTAAGTCGCATCTTAGGCACCACAAGCTCGAGCTGGCCCTGTTTGTATGTTACACTCTGAGCATGTGAGCCCGTGTAAACTGCTCTTACCTAATTCTCCTCTGGCTCACACAAGTGGCTGTTTTGTAATCCTCAGCCACACACACTTTGTGGCGACTGCACTTGATCTTCAAACAGGGATCTTTGGCTGGATCAAGGGCTGAAAACACAGACAAAACAACCAAATGAATCCAGTGTGGGCATTTCTATCTCTGTATGTACTGTATACGTACATAGATATACATACACATATAGGCATTCAGAATAAGCAATAATTTTATTACTGTTATGTCAGTTAATTTGCTTTTAATTAATGGTGTCCAGGTCCAGGGCATTTCTATGGCATTTCTGATAGGCCAACCCAGGTGCCTTCTCACTTAGAGGCGTAAAATAACCACTATTGTTTAATAATACTCATATTATTACAGAAAATGATAACCTAAACACAAATTAGACATCGATTTTTACAGATTGAAATTATTTATTGACTAAAATATAAAATGTAAGGGTTAATTTCTTAAAATTATTGCCTTAAAGACTTGGGCCAGCCCTGGTGCCACCACTGGACCACTCCAGTAAAAAAGAAAGTCTGCACACGCCCCTGTCCAGATCTATGTAGCCATCTAGTTAATTACAGCAGTGAAAGATAACTATGCAGGTCTTATCTTTAAGTCTTTATGCATATTGGTTATTGATTTGTAAACTGTAAAACCTTATCTTAATCTTTTTTCTTTTATAGGAGTCTGTGTGTTGGCAGTGGTACCCATATTGTTTACAAAGTCTAACAAAATCTTTGGACATCCAAGGGTCTAATCTCTCAATTTAGCACACATGTTTTAAATCTTCACAGTGGTTCTTTGGTATAGCCTGCTACTAATGAACACAACACTAACACACTAGCATCCACAGATCTAAGAACAGATGGACACAGTTAGCGCAGCTACTTCTGGCGTGACATCCTCATGAACCTTAATTGAATTTATCCTGAAGCTCCTTTTAGACTGATCTGGTATCAGCTCCAATAGTGCAGAGAGAAAGCCTCGTGGACTGATCTAAGGTCTGACTGTCTAGCTCTCCTCCTTCTCCACATATATGCATCATCTGATCCTGAGTCTGTATTCTGTGTATTTCCTGCGCACAACATGCTTGGACCAGCACAGATCTCGGAACAGTAGCGACTAGCCAGTGACCTCTGCCTCCAAAGAACCTTACAATAATCCCTGAGCAGCTTTGTCAGATAATCTCCATTTGATCCCACATGGCTAAACCTATTGTTTCATGATATGGGCGTGTGTGGACTTGGAGTGATGGAGCGGGTGGAGGATCTGGTGGTGATAAGTCAAAGAGTGAAGGTGCTGCTGTCCTGGTTTGCCTCTGTGTATTAGAAGATTATCACCTGCTACGAATTAGCAAAGAAAGAGGAATTGCTGCAGCTGCTGGAGCTGGATAAGAGAAGTGATTTTTTTTTTTGGTGCTGGATCCAAAGTTGTTACAAAACATGATTTTTACTGTTCGTGCTCCAGGTGCTGACAATTACTCCTATTAACAAGGCGACTGCTAATGCATTAAGACAGAACAAATCATGTTAAACTGTCATTTTCATTAGACAGGCCTTCTATTATGGCCATATCCCAGCTAGAGGAGAATGGACCATTTTTTCCCAGTAGCTCGGTCCGTGCAGCGCTCTTACAAAAACATCATTTTTATTGTTAATCATCCAGGTGCTGTCAATTATCCACTATTTAATAACAAGTGAGGCTACTGTTAATCCATTAAGACAGAACTGTTCTCAGTTTTCACTCTCTATGTTCAACAGAGAAACAAAATATAGGCTATGTGTGAGAATTTTCTATACAAAAGAAAATAATATGGAGCTCAACAGTGACCGCCCACTCCCTGGTCCTGAAACTAAATTTGTCATTTATTTTTCCCATACACTTTAAAAAAATAAAAAATAAAATAAAAAAATAATAATGAATGACCACAAGACCAAGCATTTACTTAAACCGCCAAGTTATTTAAAATCTTTAAATGTGCTTTTTGGGCTTTAAACTGCAGCATTTTTTCAACACACTGTGAATTACGATATATTGCTAAGGAAAATATAGACAATAAACGATAATATTTAAACAAGTTTAACCCACTGACACAACCAAAAAGCAGGATTATCCCACCTCCAAAACTATTCTAAATGTACAATATAGTTACAACATATTAGCTGCAAAATATAAATAGCAGAAGGAAATAGTACTAGTAGCAAGGATACATTTTGAATAAGTCATAGAAGTTATTTCATCAACCCTATTCAGTTGAAATCAAATTGTACTAAACAAAAACCCCCCACTAGTACAAAGAAAAAGTACCCACGATAAATACTGACCCCAAAAATAATTGTTCCGCCTTTCATATATTGAGCAATAAGTTGATATAATAATTATCGTGACAGGCCTAGAACATAAAAAAGTTTCTTATGCTCACCTTGGTCAAATGGTTTTGAGGGATTCCATGCTCTTGGCTCCTAAAAGAGACACATTTTAACATATTTTATCAGTTAAATGTTGGGGTTGATACAAATTTATAACATGTGTTATACAAACCTCCACTTCCTTTAGCAGAAAGCATTATGAAAACAAAAAACAAGAGAAAAATCCCCTTTAGTTTTTCTCATGGTACAACACATACACACAGTCATTACAAAAAAGGTGTCTAATATTTTTAAGTAACAAATAGACCATAACAAAACCTTTTTTTTTTTTTTCTTTTTTTTTTTTGTGAAGTTGATCATTTTACTTCCTGGTTGGACATGGGCAGCAGATGTGACATATGCAATGTAGATTCAGTCCTATAACTTACCTAGCAACCGTAATATTAACGAGGGCAATAGTTACATATTACACAATAGTAATGATTAGACTAATGAAAATAAACTCTGTCAGAAAAATGCCGTCCTTGCACGTTAATTGTCTCTGTATTTTGGATGGAATTTTCTATGCTGAAGATATAGAGGTCTTCCATTTTAGAACTCATATTGTATCTACTTCCTGCATTTTTGTACTTTTCCTCTCAACGTCTTCAACTGCCACTTAATTAAACCTGTCGTATTCACTTTAAACATAATGGACTATTAATACTTTGCAGTGACATCACGCAGGGGGTGTTCTACTTGTATCTTTATGATGGAATGTTCAGCAGTTACCACAGTGACACAATGTACAGATTAGCAAACACTGCCATAAAAGTTTAGGGGGCAGGAGTGCTACTTGGATGTGTAGAGGTTGTGCAAAATTGTTCTTTTGGTGCTCTTCGATACAGGGACCAGTCTCAAATACAAAGTTGAAAAAGCTGAGGGACTCAAAACGTACAGAATAATTAAAAGCCTTTAATACCCATGTTCAGAGTGTCATAGTGCACTCAATATTTTCTTTTTCTGCCCTGTTATCCCTCCTCCACACTTACCTCAATACTTACCTGCCTTGTCTGGAGATGTTGGGCGTGACCTTGGCTCCTCCTCCTGCTCACCTATGTCTCATATCTCATCTTCACCAGTATAAAAGCCTGTGCTCTCCACACCATCTCTGCCAGATCATAAGTTAACCTACTCAGCCAGCCTGCTCGGTCCTGCTCCTGCTCCTGCTCCACCTTCAGCTCTGGCCATTTCAACCCTGCATTCCACACTTACCTGCTGCTCCTGGACCTGCCTCCCCTCCCTGCAATATTGATCAGTTCCTGTAAATAAATCATTGTTAAACCTTCCCTGGACTTTGTCTGAAAAGTGCGCTGGCCCACGGTCCCCTGCTGCATGATGGGACATGTAGGCTGAACAGATTTTAGCTATTAGCAATTTAAACTGTAAGATATAAATAGTACAATCTGTAAATATAAATTTTAGCTTGTAGTTTAAATTACTTATAGCTAAAATCTGTTCAGCCTACATGTCCCATCATGCAGCAGGGGTCTGTGGGCCAGCACACCCTGAACACGTGACCTACACCTATTACTTTAAATCTGCACTGTGACAGCCATGTCGAGTTTGCCCTGATGAAGGCCGAAGGGTCGAAACACGTTGGTGTGATTTGAACTTTATCTGTCATGTGGTATTAAAGGCTTTTAAATATTTTGTACTTTTTGAGTGCCTCAGCTTTTTCCACTTTGTAACTGCCATAAAAGTGTCAAGTAAAAATACAAAATGGATTTAAACAAAACATTTTCAGGAGCCTGTGATCAATACAAACCTTCATGGTCCTGTTTAAGTGTTTGATGTTCAACAAAAAAGGTGAGAGTGAAAAACTGAAAAACTGCTGACTAATGCTAACTAGCTTGTGACAGTAATTTTATGTGTAAGAGACTTGTTTAAGGGCACAAATCAGCTCATCTGTTATAATTCCAGCTAAATCAGCTCTTTCTGATCAGATGGTGTTAAAATAAACCACAGATTAAAGTAAAAATCTGTTTTCTGACAGATATTCCTTTGCCTCCAGTTAGCATCACACCACCAGAGACATGTGACATTATCCACATTCAACATGGGCAAAAGTTCCAAGCTGTATTGTTTGGGACTTCTCATTTGAGGCTGTGGAGTGATGCTTGAATCTCGTCTTGACTGTAAAATGTGACTCATTTGCCTCCATTAAGCCTTTGTCTCTGCTGGAGTCTGCACTGTTTGTACTTGAGACAGGTACGCTGAGGTGAGTGTTTCTGCTTTTAGACACCAAACGAGCTGACACGCCCATGGGTGCTAGCCTCTGATGCAAATGAAAGCAGCTTAAGACAGTGTAGCTCTGAGAGGGTCCTTTAAACAAGCTCTGATCTCACTGTCTGAAGTTAATCCACACAACACGCTTCATTCTCACGTCTGGTTGATAATGAAAGATTCATTAGTGTGTGGCTTTCACTGTCATATAAAGGACCATTGTTAAAAGGGAGGGAACAGAAAGTAAGTGTACCAAAGCCAAACATGGCAAGGCACAAACCAGACAAATTTACTTATAATCAGAGCTGGGTACCATTTGATTTTTTTGATACCAATATTTTAATGATACCTGCTATTCGATACCGGTTCCTGAATGGTTCTTTTTTCAGTGTGTGTATTTTTTTTATGTAAAATAATGGCCAATATTATTAAGAAATACTTAAATACTTTCGAACCCTTGAATTACGTTATAACTATGTTATAACATACATTGGCTATACGGTATTCAGTTATAACTCAATACAAACGAACCAGAGCACAGCTGATCCTCACTTGGACTGATGCGCACTTTGGTTTCACTTTGGTTTTCGCTGCACACAGCACTTTATTTTAAAGGCAGCGCTCGGAGCATGTGCTTTTTGTTTTGATAAATAACTTTACTCTTTTACTGCGTGGTTACCTGGACAAAAGAGGAGGATATATAATTTTGGTGGAGCTCCACCAAAATTCTCCTTCTCAGTAAATATATGGTTCATATAATCTATAATAATTCGTTTTTTGGTACCAGTACTTACCAGATCTTTTCGATCGTTTCGGTACCCAGCCCTAGTTATAATGTAAAATAATGTAGAATGTAGAAGTATACTTGTATATAAAATAAGAAAATCTGATAAATTGAATTATAAAGTTATTATTACTGTATACAGCTGTAGTATTTATAATATTTTACGAAGTTTAGTCAATGTTAATATTGTAAGTTACTCAAATTCTGAGATACTTATGGGTCTTGCTGTCTGATCGAAGTCAGTGAACAATCTATGTACAGTGCAATTATTTGACAAATAATTACAATTTAAGTTCATCATTTTAAAAAGTCATTAGGTTTCAGCCTATGTATGTAATTTGTTCGCTTTCTATGTGTCTGTATTGGACACACGGCTTGCTTCAACAATAACAAACCCACGTCAGTAATATTTGTTGTGCTTATTCCTCCACATTAAAGAAGAGGTGAAGCTCTCTCTCTCTACCATGTTATAACGTTCCCAAAAACATTCCTAAAGATTAAAGTTTTAGATGTCAGATGTTTGAGTATTTTAGTGATCTCTCACAGGCCCTATTCAAACCCTTCTCACGGTTAGCTGTAAGATTGTGTGCAATGGACAGCAACATGTGCATCAGCCATGCTCCCACGCGACAATTCTCCATAAATATACAAAAGCATGAGACAAAACAATACACTACATCCTCACTGATGCGATGTGCAGTAGTTTCATTAGCGGGATGCATGCTGATTGTGTTGTCATCATAGCGCTCTGAAGGGGGAGAGGCTTAAAGATGGAAGCAAAGAGAGGGGAGACTCAGAGCATCAAAAACTGAAGTCAAATGTATAAAAAATATTAATCCGCCATTATCAGGAAATACAGCATTTTCAAAACTATGAAAGGTAACAATGTGATCTAAATATACGTGTTAGCAGTTAATACCCCATAGACGTGAAATACCTCCTCTTTAAAGATTAAACTCAGCCTCCTTTCTCATTTGTGACCAGATTAAAAACACTCAGGTCTAGATCTGATAGAGACAGGAACCTGAGGAAGTGCCATGCTTTCCTATGCTGAGCACACAGCACACCCAGTAATGAGAACATTTCATTATAGGGGCCAGGGCCGCACTTTAGACAAGTCAAGACGACAAACGTCCTTGAGGTCTGATTCCTTAATGGCATCACACACGCAAACACACACGCACACACACAAACACTATAGCAATGTAAACAAACAAACCTGAGTGCTATAGAAAGTGTGGCACGAGAATCTGTCATCACCTCACAACATCAAAGAAGTGAATGAGCTACACTCTTCACGAAACCTGCTGCTTACACAAACAGCCTCACAATCATCTCAATACAGGCTTTAGTTCCACCACAATTTATGGTAGATCTGCTAATACCATCACTAAGGAGAAGGCTTAATGCTGATTTCAATACCATAAGAGTTTCTGTGTTATAAAGTTATTTCCTAATCGCAAACATGCCTGGAGTTGTGTTTTGTTTCATTCACATGTTTAACACACAAACCCAGCATATTTAGGCTTGAGTTCTTCTCTCAAACAGAAAACACTCTGTTCCACCTTGTGATGTCGTGTAGTAGCCTAACAGAGAAAGTGCTCCACTGTGTTTTTAAACTCCATACCTCTTCTCTAGAACCAAATGGATGATTTCAGACCTCTAATTGTCAATCTCTAATGAACAAAAGGTAAAAAAAATAGCTGTTAACTTGAAAATTACCTCTTAATGACATCACAAGGTGGAACAGAGCATTTTGAGCTAATAATTGACCAATAATGCGGGATTACTCAAACATGAGCGAATGAAACAGAAACACAACTCTGGGTAACAACATTCTAAAATGACTAAAAGCTCACAGTGCTACAAACCCTTGAGCTTCTTGATGAAGTCTCCTGCAATGGTTTTCACTTCACAGCTGTGCCATGTCAGGGTCAAGAAATGCCAAATGCGCAATCCAGGGTTCAAAGCAAAGGGTGGCTACTTTTTTGGTTTTTTAGTTTTATTTTGTTTGCTACATATGTGTCCATTCATAGTTTCGATGCCTTCAGTGAGAATCTACAATGCAAATCATCATGTAAATAAAGAAGAAAAATAAATGGAAAAGTGTGTCCAAACTTTTGACTAGTAGTGTAAACACAGTACCTTCGCATTCATTTTTAACATATTCCTTTTCAGTAAATTGACGTCTTTCACTGTTGTCGGCTACGTCTGAACAACATTAATTTTCAAATATTTTCAAATCAAATTATAATCAGGATTTGCCCTTCAACCACGAGCCGCCCTGCCAACTCTCTTTCTCACTCTCTCACTTACACCTTGTTTCTTCACTTTGTTCCTTCCTTCCTTCCTTCCTTTAGGTCCTTGCTCCCTCTTTTCTCTGTACATGCTTCAGTAGTACATGCTTGTAGTGCTGGCTATGTCTTGCTCAAGCTTGTCATACACACACACACACACACACACACACACGCACACTTGAGGTGCTTTGAAGTGGAAAAGGCCCGGAGCTTTGTACCTTCTCTACATCTTTCACCCTCCACAACACAAACAGTATGGAGCAAACGCAGCCAATCAGAACGCACAAAAGCAGAGGAGTGGAGCATGCTAATCTTTAATAATGAGGCTAGTCAAAACAAGCTTTAATTCCCATGTTTTCGATGTACCACATTGTATTTGCTGTCATGACATCAGCTTACAGTAGTGTACTGGAGTTGGTTGGAGTTGGTTGGTCGGGTGGGAGTCCAGTATATGCAGGGCCCGGGGCTGTTGTGGGTGACTATTTTAAGTGGGACCTACAGTAAATGAGAAGCCAGGGCTGTATCTAGTGCACTTAGCTGGACCCACTTACTGCTTTCATGCGTCAAGATGAGAGTCTGCGTACATGTCTCAAACACCCTCCATTCAGGTAATGGAGTTTATGAAGAAGGAAGTTAGCACGCCATGTACCGCCACACAATAGGTATAGTGTAAAGGTGGGCGAAATGCCAGAGAATAAAAAATAAATACATATATAAATAATAATAGCCAACAGCCTCACTTTTTCCGTTGAAAATCAAACACGTGAACAGAGCCCTGAACGCTCAATGCTTATTGATCACAGGCTCCTCAAAATGTGTTGTTTAAATCCATTTTGTTTTTAGTGAGATTTGAAAATGTTTTCATTTTGTCTGTGTTTTCTAATGTGTGAATTGTGTCACCATGGTAACTACTGAACATTCCACAAATAGAGGCACATATAGAACACCCCCAGCATGATGCCACTGCAAAGTATCAGTTGCCTTGAAGAGGTTACTTAAGTTATCTGCTTCTGAAAGTTCACTGCAATTTCTTAAATCCACCTGCCACTAGCAAGAAGGTGTTATCTGAGGATAGAGCTGCATTCAAGAGCTGAATCTCAAAATGGACAATTCGCCCTAAAAGCATGCCATCACAGCAATAACATCACGTTATTTTGAAAGAAATAACTATTTGATAATGGGCCAACGAGCTAAAACCTTTTTTTCATAACTTCCAGTCTTTATTATACTTTGACATATTAATGGATGCCAATGGATTGAGCACAACTAATGTGAACTAAATAACACCATATATAGATTTTTGGCAGAAGCAACAATCAAACAAACCTATAAACTGAACTTGTAATCAAACCTTGTAATGTCAGAAGAGTCAAAAAATGATACCCATATCAACCAATTTAAACCTTTCCTGACCAGTTTTCAGTAGATTTATCAGTCCACATGGTAATATTAAAGAAGAGGGATTTTATGTCTGTGGGGTATTAATCGCTAAAACATAACATTTTGATCACCGTGTTACCTTGTATTGTTTTGAAAATACTAAATTTGCAGAAAAACAATGTATTATCATGTTTTATAGGTTTCCCTTTAATTTTTGATGCTCTGAGTCATTCTGAGCCAAAATCACAATCAGTGTGCATCCCGCTAATGAGACTGCTGCACATCGCATCAGGTTTTCTATCATGCTTTTGTATATTTCTGGAGAACTGTTGTGTGGGAGCATGGGTGTAGGCTTGTGGGTGGAGTATTACACAGAATCTTACAGCTAAACATAAGGAGGGTTCAAATAGGGCCCGGGAGACACTGCTAAAATATTCAAACATGCATGAATGACGTCTAAAACCTCTTCAGGCATGCTTTTGATGAGGAAACAATATTATAACATCGGAGAAATCTTCTTTTTCTTCTTCTTCTTCAGAAAAAGTCAGTTTTGCATAATACCCCTCTTTTAAGATACTAGCATATTTTATGTTAAAAATTACATTGTCCATAAAGGAGTGTAGTAAATAGTACTGAACATATGAAGCATATTCCTGATCAAAATCAAGTCTCACATTTTCGTATCATGATACCATTAGTCAAGTTAAATTATACATATTTAATACAGCAGATATTACATGAGTCTATGCACAAAATGAAATATATATTGAGCTTCAGATTAAACACAAGAAATGACTTCAATCATTTCCTTCTTTCTACTATCTCTCTCGCTCTCACTCTTTCTTATCTTTTAACTGTAGGCAATATAACTCAAAGTATCTTAAGTAACCCAGCCCACGGCCAATCAGAGGCTTTCACACTGACACTTCATTTGCATAATCCAAATCCTTCTCAGTCAGGACAGGCGTTAGACCAAAGGTGTATCACATGGGTCTGGGGCACAGATTGGCTCTCATGTGTCTCTTTATGCAGCTGGGAAAGTTATATAAAAACACCAGTCACGGCGAGGGTAGTACCTGAAGTTTAAACATGAAAGCACCAAAAGGGGGTTTCTCTCAATCATAAATCAGACTGTTTAAATATAGAGGAGTGTTACACTGACAGGGGGAGCTTTGGGGAGCTCTAGAAAACCTGTTTTAATAGGAATGAGTGCATGTTATCATTGTCTTTTCATCTATAGCAGACAGTGAATAGGCTTAATTTAGGGTGTGTTGATACATGCAGATATCAACACAGAATTAGGACTAAACTGGGACTAAAACTGAAAATAAACCCAGACTGGACCAGGATTAAACCAGGATTATAACAGGACCAAACCAAAGTCTACGACGTATTGAATATCAACGTTTGTGTGGGTCAATGCATAAGATTTTATTGGAGTTTTGTTTGCAAACATAGCGCAATGACAAAGAGCAGAGCAACCAGGATTTACCATAGACTAAAAATACAAACCCAAAAAGAGAGTATTCCCCCTCCAAACGACGCTGCTTGGGATTCTAAATACTTCGTTTAAACCCACTAGGTTCAGATGTTATGTGAACAGCGTTTACGTTTGACTAAAAGCTGAAATGACAGCGCAGAGGCAGGTGCTTTCTGTTCAAAGTGCAGGCCTAGTGCTGCGGACTCGCTTCGGTCTACCTGCCTGTAATTAGGCCCCATTCGCTCCCTCCACCGCCACACGATGCTCTTTTCGTAGCCCGAGCTCTGATTTATGAAACACACTGGCAGACATGATGTATTTACTGTATCACTGGAGCGGGTGATGAACGTGTGACAAACACAAGCGACGGGCTGTGACGCGTCGCTTGACACAAGGAGAAAACGAGCGGCGCATGATCACAGAGCGGTGTGGATACAGCGAGCCCGAGCTCCGACTGAGACAACACAACATGCTCTCATAACAAAGCTCACAACAACAGCGTGGGCTACTCACGTCTCTGAATTTGTCCCATCTCTCCGACAGCCATTTATCATCCAAAAAATTGCCGTTGTCTGAACGAGCCGAGACGTGTCCAAAGGCGACGGCGCACAAGCACAGCAAGGCGACGCTCAGCATCTGCGGACACAACAACAGAGCGGTGATCGGACACGGGATCAGGCTGGAGGACACGACTATTGCGGTGAAAACAGCTCAGTGATGGGGCTCTTCCAGCAGGAACGCCGCCTATAGCACACATAGAACCAAAAAAAGAAAGAAATAGCATCTTTTCCTACCTTGTCGCATCAGTTGCTCTCCAAACTCGATGCTCGCTGCTGTTTTCTGTATCTAGTATTAGTAGCGCGCTCTCTCCTCTCTTCTCCTCTCTCTCTCCCTCCTCTCTCCCTCCCTCCTCTCTCTCTTTCTGCACAACGTGAGCGCGCATCCCCTGTGCGCGTTCCCAAGCTCTGGTCCATTGAATCCCAGAAAAAGTCTACTCAAATGCAAAAAAACTACAGTCATAAAATCACATATACTTTACGTCTGACAGAACAGTGAGTTTTATGTTCTAATTTCAGATCTATAGTCAGATGTAGTCAAATAATCACTCAGGGCTGTAAAAGTAGAGATTTTTCTCACATTCCTCCTATTGCTGTGGTGATCTGAGGCCTGTAAATCCACATGACATGCTGCTTGGCGTACAGACAGTGTGACAGCCGGTACAGGTCTATATGATTTGTGGGTTTTGGTTGCTCAGAGTCTCACATAACACTCGTAACAGTCACAGTCTCATAACATAAATAAAAAAGGACCAGTCTTTTATCATTTCTTGTAAATGTCAGCAGCTATCCTTACCCATGGCAAAGATGTGTTTAAGTTGTTAGTGGAATTAATAGATTTTATGAATTGTATCCCTCTATAATATAAAAAAGTAACCAATGAAATGTTGGGAGATAAGAGCAAAATCACTCAATCATTTATGAAGAAGAAAGAATTGTATTTATTTAGCACATTTCATACAGAAACTGTAACACAATGTCGTTCACAACAACAAAGACAGAGAAAAGATAAAACAATAAGATAATTAAACATACATAAGTACATGAAATGAGGGCGAATAAAAAATCTACGGAAAGCCTGACTTTAGTTTAATCTTAAAAAAGTGCTTTTCATACAATAAATATATACACTCATTAAAAACAATCCAACATGCCATTCCACCCAAACAACAGCACACACACACACACACACACACACACAAAATACATGAGGCTACGTACAGTAAAATGTGACAAACATTTGATATTTTGAAATTATGGGAACTTCTGCATTTCTCCCATGCAAATGTGATGGTCACATTTTTATACAGCGCTTTTCCACCTTCAGGTCACTCAAAGCGCTTTACACCAAGGAACCACTCACCCATACACACACACATTCATACACCAGTGTACACAGACACTACGGGCGAGGTGTTAAGTGTCTTGCCCAAGGACACAACGACAGCATTCACATGGGAGCTGGAATTGCGTCGCCAACCTTCAGATTCATTCTACCAACTGAGTTACTGTCACTTGCTTTTTATGTTGTGTTTTTGTTATTTTTTATATGTTATCAATTCACATTATCTACATGAGTTTTTTTGGCTAATATACAGACTGAAATATTGAGTAAGCACTTGTTCATTAGTTTTCCAATAAATTCAAATTCATAGAAATGCAAAGAAGACCAACCACTTGAATCAGTGGAGAAACCCAAGCCCATGTGTTGTATAACGTTCCAAACATCTGCAAGAGGAAGAGAGAGCGGCGGGTCGTCAGGTGTGTCAAGTCATCACTATGCACAGTTACAGCAGAAATCCACTCTGACCTCTGTTTCACATCTTCATCTTCCTCAGGGCTTGTGTGCGTGTGCGTGTGGGAAGATCAGAAGGGGCACGTGCATTTAAAAGTCAAATGAGAACTATGAAGTAGACCAGCCTGCATTTCAGAGATATACAAGGCTGGACCAGGATTTTAAATGGTCCGATGCAACAGCTACCGGGTGCAATCGAGTAACAAAAAGGTGTTTGATGCAATGCTTTCTATGAGACAGGAAATGTGCAGAGAGTCAACAGGAAGGTGGCAGCAGAGAAAAGCATTGTGGTTGATAGAAGTGGTGTGGTAGGTTTCTTTGAACTTTGCTTTGTAGTCACAACAGAGTGGTGAAGTAGGTGTAAAATTATATACAGAGTTTTGTTTGTGTCTTTGCAAATGTCTTACAATATGCAAGAAGTGTAATTATGTGTTTGTTTGCATGTGCGTTTTTCTTAAAGGTGCACTGTGTAGCTTTTCAGATAGAATACTTATCCCCACGGACATGTTATTGCTTTGTATAGAATGGTTCACACTATGGCATGAGACATTTCAGAATGCCTGTTTTTCTAGGTATTTTCTAGCTATAAAACCAATAATTGACAAAATGTAAGGTAAAGCTGCTTAATGTCATACTATGAAACATTCCAGGAAGAGGAATGACATATCCATGGAAACATGAAGGTAACGGACTTTTAAAGCAATGTCAAATACATGATCAACAAGGAGTTAGCCTCTATACTTTGGTACAAATCAAACAAAAATAAAAATATGGTCTTCTTAGAAAGGATAATGAACAGCCCAGACACTATAAGGAACACTGCAGGTCATTATATTGCACTATTCTCTAACCTAAGTTATAATATTGTTTTCTCATCACAAACATTCCTGGAGCTGTGTTTTGTTTCATTCATACATGTTTAATACACAAATCCTGTCATGTCATGCGATACAGGAAGAGCTCCACTGTGTTTTTAAACTCTATACACCTTCACTAGAATGATTTGGATAATTTAAGGACCTGGAATTGTCCATCTCTACTGAATTAAAGGTAAAAGATAACTGGTAACTTTGAAAACTACTGCTTCATGACATCATAAGGTGGAACAGAGCATTTTTTAGATTAATGCAGGATTATGAAACGTGTGAATGAAACAAAACACAACACCTGGTATGATTTTAAAGAGGTAACAACATCATAACATGTCATAAAGCTCACAGGAATCCATTTTGTGTAACACAGGTCCTTTAACATATCAATAGTGACACTCAACACTGAAATAAACTAAAATTTCAAACCCTATCATTCATTCAGCATCCATTTTAACTTGACCAAATCCCACTGAAAAATGAAATCTTAGTTATTCACATGAGTTATATATGTTGCCTGATCTGTAAATTATTATCTGATGCTCTGGTGGAATGCTGAATTGACGTACCAGTGAAATGACCTATATTTTGATGCATGCACGACTTAAATCTTAAATCAGGTTTTAGCTATGAGGTTCGGCATGGGAGAGCATTAAGTCATTAGCTGCCCTCGCAAATATAGATGCATAAACGCGTGTGTTCTAGGCCAGTGAGCCCATGCATTATTCAAACATGGACATTAAAGATGTAGATGTGGTCAAAGACTCACACGGGATTCACCAGAGTTAGGACGTGACGGCGAGGCCATTAAAACTCAGCTGTAGTCCCTCTTTTAAGTAAAGTCACACAGTGTTGTTGACTCAGGGGCTGTCAGCTGATAAAAGGATGTGAGAAAGGATGTGAAAAAAGATGTGGAGAGGGACAAAAACAGTGAAGAGAAGGACAGTCTTGAAGCTTGTTTCGAGTAGTGGAGATTTTACAGCTCAGTGGCTTTATCACTGTGCACCTGCTCGACTGAAGGTGGATGAGAGGCGGAGATGGAGACTGAGGAGGGAGTGGTCATAAAAAAAAGAACAAATAAGGCTTAATACTAGTTTTAGTTTTAGTTTAAAAGTCCTATATTATGCAAAATGTGTTATTGTGAGCTTTAAGCCTCCACATACCTGGAGTTGTGTTTTCTTTCATTCACACATGCTTGAGTAATCCTGCATTATTAGTCTGTCTACCTTCAAAGCTCAAAACGCTCTCTTCCACCTTGTGATGTCATGAAACTGTACTTTTCAAGTTAACAGCTCCCTAAGTTAACCTTTAGTTCAGAATAAATAGGCAAGTCCAGAGCTGAAATCACCCAAATGATTCCAGTGAAAGTGTATGGCCTTTAAAAACACAATGGAGCACTTCCTGTATTACCACATGACATCAGTCTGAGAGAAGAACTCAGCCTAAATATGCAGGGTTTGTGTTAGCTAATGTTAATAAAGAGTTACTGTGGGAACGTATTTGTAATGTATTGTGTATCTTTATTGTGTGTGCACCTGCCCAGGAACTGCAGATGAGAAGTATCAGTAGCTAAATCTGGCATAGATGGGTTTTTTTTCTGCACACTGGCAGTTGCTGACAAATGACAAATATGTAAAGGAGGCAATTGAAATGTATGCAAACCACTCTATAGACCATGCATTATGAAAAAATAATACAAACAAAGCAAAGAATGACAAAAATAAAGTATGCAAAAATGACAAATATAAAATACAAGTGCAAATCGAGTATTATTAAGACACCATGACTGTCCTTTTTGTTGTCAGGGCGGCTATAAATATCAGCAGTGGCATCTCAATTAACTTATTGCATTTCCCGCATGATATAGGTCGTATAATGCAGGGTCTTATGTGTAGAGGTCTAAAGGGGCCCTCTTATCTGATTGAGGACAAACTCTTAGTCACATGGGACACACTCAGTTGATGTACTGCTAGTCAGACAGGCACACAAAAAGCTCAAAATGCTCTTGTCCACCTTATGATGTCATGAGGCGTTTTCAAGTTGACAGCTATCTTTTACCTAAATGATTCTGGTGAAGATGTCTGCAGTTAAAAACAAAACAGAACAAAATAAAACATAAAAAAGCGGGCCCTTTAAAGTAGCAGCAGTCTAAAAATATATTTGGCAAGGAAATTCATGTATTTCTTTGGAATGTAATGCCGTCTGAGCATGTCAGAATTTCTGAATAACACACGCTCACAAAGATATTAATCTAATAATTATACTTTGAAACGTCAACAGGACACAGATAAGATTCAGTATAGTGTGTAGTCTCCACCTAGTGGTCACATCTTGACATTACATAATTGTGTAACGTTTAGTCATAAATCTATTTTTACCATACCAAAACTACAAGTTGTTGTGCTACATTACTACTACTACTACTACTACTACTACTACTACTACTACTACTACTACTACTAATAATAATAATAATAATAATAATAATAATAATAATAATAATAATAATAATAATAAAGACAAGTCTGGTGATATCACCCATGCCAGTTAATCAGGCATTGGGCTAATAATAATGAAATAAAATAAATGTACAGTCTAAATAAATAATAAAAATCGTAATCGTCTAAATGAATTTACTGCCTGCTATATTCGGCCTACACTGAGCTATAGGCTTACTTGTGGTGTGAGTATCCCCCTTGTGGTGATTTGTGATCATTACAAGGCTTGCCCCTTATGTTTTCTTTTATTTATTCTTATATTTTTCTATGCATTGTCTGAATAGTTTTCTGTTTAAATAGTAATTAACAATTCTAATAAAAATATAATCAATATCTAATCAATATCTTTTGAATGGGCTGAAGAGGTTAAATGTGGATATATAGAGAATACTAAAAACCATGATATGGCCTTGATCTGCTGTCTTAGAAAACCCGCTCACGCACCACATGCGTTTGTTCTTTCTGAGTTTTACACATTCCCTTGTTTTTGTTTGTCCCACAAACAACACAGAGCACGAGCACAGCACCTCTCACTCCGCGCTGGAGGGTTCGGTCATGCTCTGTAGATTGGGTGTCCCGGGGCGATAAACAATTGATACAGAGCTCAGGTGACACACCTGATATGGGGGCAGAGGGAGAAAGGAAGGGGTGAGGGGGTAGAAAAGAGAGAGTGGAACAAAGCGAAAGAGAGCAACTCTTACACACTGATAGATGAACGGACCAATGTCTGCACCCACTGAATCAGAGCATAGCTGAGAATGAAACAGGAATGCAGGAAAATGAAGTGTGTGAGCAGTGAGACGAGGGCAGCCCACAAATAAACAGCCACTGCTGTGTCTTTACCATACAATGAAGACTTTCTTAAGTCCAAGAGCCTGTGTGCATTTGAGTGTTTGCATGTAAACATCCACACTGTTAAGTAAGTCAGCAGTATCACTATCCACACTATTCTCCTCCAGACAAGACCTGTTTCTAGTACACAGCTGGTGTATTAAGGTGAAACATTAATTATTATAATGTTAGTCTACAGGCAGATACATAAACTAGACCCAGGGACTGTTGCTCCTAATCGCCAAATATAATGCCATGTGGGCCTGAGTTTGGGTCACAGTCATGTTGTGTTCTGTTAGACTTCCATGTCCCTGCTGCTTACATTATCAACAGTACAAAGTCACCAGCTGAGAGCCAAAGTACCTGAGACTCCGCACCTGTCCGTGCGTAAAACCCCCACCCTCATCCCATCCTGCGCAGCCACTCGGGTGAGTTTCTGCCGTCGCCACTCCCTGACTTTCCATGTCCCAGCGCCTCTAGTCCCGCCTCCTCCGCGCTGCCCGCCCGGCCCCACTCAGAAAGCCTCTGTTAGCTTGATGTGCTCTCTGGCGTCTTCAATTCACCAATTTAGTCAAACTTTACCTGTTTAATGTGCTGACTTTTGCATTTGTTTAGAGCCTCTGTGCTTTGAATTCACGTCAAGATTCTCAGGACAACAACATTTTGGAGCAACAGTCAAATTAAGGTAAGGCCAATACACAATCTCATTTAGTTGCACAACAAGTGTCATAGTTAAACAAGCTCTAAACTTGATCTGTAAAGGTTACAGTATAAAAATAATCTCAGTCTTAACCTCATTGTGGCTGATCTCTGTTACGGTGAGAAGAAAGAGCAGTGTCAGGTGCGGCGGTCGAAACCAGAAGCGACAGGTGTAGCCGTGCTGCGTTCACGTACCTGAAAGTGCTCTTGAGTAACACCATTGTAAGAGCGGCCAGTTTCCTTCAGGAGGACAGTCACAGAAAAGGAAATGTTTCATCCTAATTTAACCAGTTTTGCGAAGCTTCTCGAGCCATTAGGTGTCAATTCACTTCATGCATTTTAACAACAACAAAAAGGCATACAATTTCACAGCAGCTAACGTTAGGCTAGTTAACGTTAAATCATTAAGCTTTTGTGCCATGCTCTTTGACATCTCCATTTAGCTAATCAGTTAATGTTTTTTCACTTTCCGATGACGAAATTTGTGTCTAGAGATAATTTGTTTTATTTAACGTTCAAAATTCAACGTACAATAACCCAGTTTATGGTTTATGTCCACGGTACAAATGACACAATGAGTGTCATAGAGCCCAGGGCAGTGTGGTTCATGAGTAACGTTTATTACGAGTGGGTTTAACCGATACGAATAGACTTTACTTTACTTTACTTTATTTTATTTTATTTTATTTTACTTTAAACACGACGAGAAAGGGTTCTTATGCTTAGACATAGACAAACTTTATTGATCCACAAGGGAAATTATTTGGATACAGTAGCTCACACATCACAATATATTATAATAAGAGCAAAAATATAAATGGTAATAATAAATTCAAAATAAGTTGCAAAAATAGCAAGAGAGTGGTGTCAAATAAGGCATAATTATATAAATGTATATGTACAAGTAAAAATATGTATGTACTCAAATATATACATAGCTATAGATACATAGCTTTGCTCACTCTTTTATAAAAAAAAAACAAAAAAACAAGTGTTCTTAACCTAGTTGCTTCTGTAGGCTATCAAAGTTCAGGTCTGTCTGGCTTGTTACTGTGTAAGATAAAAAGTGATGGACATTCATCATGTTTGGAAGGTCTTTCTGCTATTCTGTTTATCATCCAAAGGGTTGACTGTAATTGACTGACAAATGTTTTGTCATAATAATGGCTTTTCAAATTATCTTTTCCATCAAAATGCTGATGAGGCGTCACAAAATATGGGCATCCTGACGACCGTGTTGCCATTATAAACATGTGTGTTTTGTTTTGTTTCTCATGTGAAAGTTAAAGGTGCACTGTGTAATGTTTCCAGTAGAGAGTCCACCACCAGCTTGGCTCCATGTTGTTGTTTTTTTTCCTGAAATGTTTCACAGTATGACATTTAATTTAATTATCTCCATGTAAACAAGCAGGCCCCACCATCAGGCCAAGTTACAGGTCAGCTTGGTGGAGAAGTGGACCTGCAGATGGGGAATCCTTCACTACAGTGCACCTTTAAGTGTTCTGCCACTTTCAGTGTGTTTGGATCACAACTTGTAATGACTGAAATAATACATGAGTAATTACATAGTTTATTACAGATTTCAAGAACAAGTTTGGTCTTAGATTCCCATTCAAACTTTTCTCCTTCAGTCTCAAGAGTGCAAAGTGACTGAGGGCTGTGTATCTTTGATTGTCTCACGCTGATAACCCTGTCTTTCTCTAAACTTCCGTTTACTTCAGTCAGTCTTTTAGATATTTTTGTATTGCCGGCCGTAAAAATGCATTTGTGATAGAGAAAAAAAACCTTTTCAGATAACATATCAGGAGCTAAAGTAGATTTGGCTGCACAACTGACTGTGACCCAAGTGTTAAGGTGAACTTGAATTCAGACCATCACGTATGACCATTCTTCCCTTTTGACTAAGTCTGTGAGCACTCAGACCCTACATTGTGCTGTAGGCAAATACAGACTAAGGTAACTCACTGACAGCATGAAGTCTGGAGCCAGAGCCTGCAGCTCCAGGAAGCTGCCCTGATGCTGTCACATGCTAGGAGAGATCTCTCTCTGCTCGCTCTTTATTTCAGTACTTTAACAGAACATTTTAGAAGATACTGCTTTTTTCATTTCATATAAAGATACTTAGAATAAGCTTTATGTTACAAAGATATTACATAATTTTAAGATCTTATAGTTTTTTTTAAAATACAATTCTTTCATTGCATAATGGATAAAGGAATACTCACTAGAAATGAGCCTATTTGGAAGATTACACTGAATGTTTGGCTTCTATTTCTTTCAGTCATTTTGCAGTCTTTTTTAAATAATATCATTTTATTACAGTACTGAGTATCATGAAAAAAAATGAAACTTCTGTGCCCCACTGACACAATAATCCTAAAGGACAATCCCAGACCCTTTTTGTAAATACAATATTGATAAAATAACATAATTTAAGTAGTTATCTGAACTCTATAATGAATTATAAGAGTTCAACGCTCTAAAGTTCAAATCTTTCAGCACCGCAACAACTTCCTCATTATAGCACAGCAGTGGTACTCGTGACAAATATTGCCACACCTTGAATTTATTACACATTATGTAAATTTAGCCTTTTTTTATTAATAAGAATAATACATAGCACATGTATAGCCCTTTTCATCTCACTCAAAGACTCTTGACAGGCCTCCCCTCTATTTTAGCATATTCCATCTTTTTATTATACCATCCACCTTTCAGACTGAGCCTGTGCAATCATGATGTGCTTTTGTCATATTGTGTCCCATTATGGCCTACCTCAGCTGACCCAACCCATTTTTCTTATTCTGTTAATCCATTTAATCAGATAATTCCCCAGCCCTCCTTGTGGGCAGCGTAACCAGACTCCTTTGTTGGTAACTTTAGTCATGATGCATCACAGTTCTCCGTAGACAGTGGCTGGTTTCCATGGCTACAGTCAACAGTCTGGCCCGCGAAGTGTTTGTAACGGTATATCCTCTGGACATTGCTAAACAAGATGGCGGCTACCTTGAGTCTCTTTTCAGGCCACAGCTGTTTGTGAGAGTCACTGGACACAGATGGTCAATACACCATATAACCCTAGAGAAGCTATCGCCTCCCATCAGAAGACAATATGCACAACAGTCTACGAAAATGCAAAGATACTGAAAAACATCTATAATAGGGTTGTAAGATTGCGTTCAAATCAAAATAGCAATTTAATGGTTGCAAATTCCAGATTAGAAAATTGTAAAGACGTTTGAAAAATCTTGCAAAAGTTATGACCTACAAACATTAATTACCTCCTAGTGATGACGAACCAGTGTGCTACAAAGTTGGGCTATAATTCTTTAGATATCATCTGATAACATCTATTCTGTGTAATAATTTACTGTTTTTATTAATGTGATGTGTGTGTTAAATTGCCAGTAAACTGCTAACAGCAGTATACTGATGTGTCATTACGGCTGAGTGATTTCTTCCACTTATCTGGGGCCGGGTCGCGGGGGCAACAGTCTAAGCAGGGACTCCCAGACTTCCCTCACCCCGGACACTTCCTCCAGCTCCTCCGGGGGGACCCCAAGGTGTTCCCAGGCCAGCCGAGAGACACAGTCCCTCCAGTGTGTCCTCGGTCTTCTACAGGGCCTCCTCCCGGTGGAACATGCCCCGAGGGAGGCGTCCAGGAGGCATCTGGAACAGATCCCCGTGCCACACCAGCTGGCTCCTGTCGACGTGGAGGAGCAGTGGCTCTACTCTGAGCTCCTCCTGTGTGACTGAGCTCCTCACCCTATCTCTAAGGGAGCGCCCAGCCACTCTGCGGAGGAAACTCATTTTGGCCACTTGTATCCGCGATCTTGTCCTTTCAGTTTGTTTTTCCTCATATTGATCAATCTTGATTTTTTTAAATTTTATTTTATTTTGTCTTTTCAAAAACAAAATACTAATAATATTGATTTCATGAACATAAACAATACAAACAACTAGCCCTGTCACAATAATTACTATATAGATTTATCGTTCAAAATATATGAAAACTGGAACTATATATTTTGGAGCTCAATATTTATTGTGTGCACAATTTCTATGCAAAAGTGGAGAGAGCTTTGCCATTTTTATGTAATGGAGGTTATATTTGAGTTGTAGAAGGTTGAATAAGTGACTTCTATGGCTAAGCATTAATTTATTCTGCTATTTATCTGTTACAGCTCAGGCCTTTAAATTATACTGTTTATTTAAAAAACAGATCCTGCTTTGTGTCAGTGGCATAAAGTAGTTTCAATTTTATCATTTATTTCAAGATTTCTCTGTTGCGATATATCTTGGTTCAAAATATGTTAGCTTGACAGGCCTATAGACAATAGTGCTATACATTAATCTCTGCCATTTAACACTACAAATAATTTAATTTCTTCCTCCAAAGTCTGAACTCTGCTCCAAACCACATGCTTTTACAGACAGAAGACTCAAAAAACCCAACCATATCACTGACAATTAGACATGTCTGGATCATGATCTTTCTTTTAATTGCCCAGCCCTATATCATATTGGTCAGTTTTCCATACATGATGTAGTGCTTCTAATTTGTAAATGGTTCAGTACATTTTATGTGATATTGTGAATAACAAGCAAAAAGGCTAAATTGTAATGCCAATCCATTGTTCATCTTGTTTTTAGACTATGAGTGAGAAAACTAGACTATGGGGGGCCTCTGTTAATGGGAAATAGTGTTAGCATTCAAACTGGTGTTGTTGAATGTATTTTAGTGTATGTGACACTTCTAACATAATGGTGATATAATAATTATGGCATCCTGATAAGGTCTCTTTGTGCCGTCTTTGTGAACAGAGGCAGAATGACGCTGGTGCTGCCCACACCAGCCCAGTGTTTGCTCTGCTCAGACTGAGCAGCTACACAGGCCTCAGTATAGAGGGTTATTTGACAAAGGAGTTTTAATACACATCCTGTACAATGCATTTGTTGTAATACAAATAATTTTTCATTCCCTCTTTGAGCATCAAAGCGACCATGTTTAAATAGTAATAATACTGATGAAATGTGTCTAAGAAAGTGTGCTGTGTGTAGTTCAGTACAGTGAGCCCAGTGTCTTGCTGTTGTTTAACATGAGTCTTGTATTTATGATTACAGCCATGCATCTGCCTTCACCGGTGCTGCTGCTCCTCGCCCTGCTCATGTGGGGTCCCTCATCGTGGGCGGGGAAAGTCATTGTGGTCCCACCCATCATGTTTGAGTCGCACCTGTACATATTCAAGACTTTAGCCACGGCTCTGCACCAGGAGGGCCATGAGACCCACTTCCTGGTATCAGAGGGTCGAGAGATCCCACCTTCTCCTCACTACCATTTACAACGCTACCCAGGGATTTTTAACAGCAGCTCTGCAGACTCTTTCCTCCAGTCCAAAGTCAACAACATCTTCTCAGGCCGCTTGACTTTCCTGGAACTCTTTGACATCCTGGATCACTACTCTCAAAACTGTGACGCTGTGGTGGGCAGTGTGGAGGTCATGACACGCCTCAAAGAAGCCCAGTTTGACCTGCTGCTGGTTGACCCCAATGAAATGTGTGGTTTTGTGATTGCACACATCCTGGGCGTGCAGTATGCTGTGTTTGGGACAGGCTTGTGGTATCCAGCTGAAGCAGGCGCCCCAGCTCCGCTCTCCTATGTCCCAGAATTCAACTCTCTGCTGACAGACCGTATGACTCTACTGGAGCGCATTGCCAACACAGCTGTTTACCTTGTACAGCGAATCGGAGTCCAGTACATAGCTCTTCCAAAGTACGAGCGCATCATGCAGAAGTATGGCGTGCAGCCTCAGGTTGCCATGAGCGACCTGGTGCAGGGCAGTCGGCTGTGGATGCTGTGCACTGACCTGGCCCTGGAGTTCCCCCGGCCCACTCTCCCTCATGTGGTCTACATCGGCGGCATCCTCACCAAGCCCCCCAGCCCCCTGCCCGAGGTCAGTGCTCACACACTCTCACAGCATACACACATCTCATTGGACAATAGCTAGGATCACATGCCCAGTGCCTGCACATATACATATACACAGTAACTGGAACTGGAAGCTAATTTTTATGTTGTTGCTTGAAATCAATTAACATTAATTTTATTGTCTTTTTCTTACCAGCACCATCGTATCTTGTCTGTCTTAGCTGGCATTTGCTTATATTTGTAAATGTGCTGTAGATTGTTTCTTCTTATTACTTGTCATTTGATATCTGTAATAGTTACCCAGACACAAAAAGCCTCCTCTGTGATAATGGGAGTGAGCTGAATTGACTTAGAGCAGATAGCAGAGGCGTGCTGGAGGCAGAGGCCTATGGTGATGGGCACATCCACAGCACAGGACCCTGTTATCTGCTGCGGGGGGTGCTGGAATGCCACTTGAACCAATAGGGCGCATTGTGTGAGTTGTGTGGAAGGAGTCCTAATGGAAGTGCAGGGAGAAGGCGTCCATTGTCCTGGAGCAGGCCGCGGGCACAGAGAGACACAGGCCACACTGAGGCCCTGTGTGGGGTCAGTGAGGCTGGGCTCAGAGGACACAGAGGGACAGTGTGCTTCTGCAGCTGGAGCCGGCTCTGCTTCTCCCCATTTGTCCTCGGCCCATTGGCGGATCTGACCCTCTTTACCCTGGGGCACCCTTCACCCCTTTAGACCTGTGCCATGTCTCATCTCTAGGGCTGGTAGCATTCAATACAATATAATAATAAATAATAATAATAATACATTTTATTAAACGCTTTTCAGGACACCCAAAGACACTTAACAGAACAAATATTAAAACAGTCAAAAGAGCAGCCCCCATTAATGCACCATTAATGGTGCATTTATTATCCATGTATTGAATGTTAATGAACATAATGAAGTGCTTTTTGGTTAGTGCGTGTGACTAACTAGAAAACATTCACATGTTCAACTTGTGTACTTGTACAGATAAACATGTGCAGTTTAACTGCTCTAACTACATAACTACTAAATTATGGCTGTGATACTGTCAAATCACTACCTGTGCAAAGTTAATATGAAACGCACCCATTTTAATTATCAAAACTATGAAAATGTCCAAGGTTTTGCATAACAAAGCAACAAAGTAAAATATACAAAAAAATACTCTTCTAGATATATCAATAGAGCAGCCTGTAATATCAGCACTGTATCATCAAATTAAACAATATGATATCTCAATACTTCTGCACACCCATACTTATCTCTTTCTGCACCATGATACACAACTCATTTATAACAGGCATATTTCTTGGAACTTCTTCAGCTTCTTTGAGTCTGGTGCTTGTGGGGACTGACACAGGTCTTTCCAGAATAAACCACTCATGAGCAAACGTCCTCCAGGCCCACACATGCCCTGATGCAACACTGTCATGTTCACAACAACATATTTCAGTATCATTAGTATCTATGTATAAATAGAATGATACTAAAAGAGGGTTTGCAAGAACAGGTATTTAGTTATAAATCTAATATATGGGTAGACTGCTATGTAAATTAAAAAGCACCGTCCCAGACCCAAGTTCAAGTTCTGAGGTGAATGATATCTTCTTTGGCTTGGATAACACAGATGTATTGTTCACAGATTTCAGTTATATACTTCTGTTTATGTAAAATGATCGTGTTTTCAAACCATGAGAAGAAGAAGTTGGTATTTAAATGTATCTAACTCTTTCCCAGAGCTAAATTAACCCATTGGCGCAGCGCTAGTATTAACATGAACATTTGGGTGTGTTCAGCTTTAGACCTGCTCTGATTGTGTCATAAAGTGTTAGTCCTGCACTATTATCTATGGGGTTAAAAACAAAAATACTCATTTACACAGATAAAGTCCACTTGTTAACGGGCCCATATTATGCTATTTTCTGATCAATATTATGTTGTTGTTGCTGCTGTTTCTTCATTAAAAACATATCTTACACACAAACACAACATATTTAGGCCGAGTTCTTCTCCCAGGACCTTCTCCACACTCCACCTGCTCACTTAACCACCATGGGCCACAGAGCTTTCAGTTACTCTGCTCTGCTGTTCAAATCCCTGCTCAAAACCCACTTGGTCAGTCAAACTTATTCTGTGCCCCCTTTGCAAATGTAGCTTTATCTTTTAACATTTTATGTATTTTACTGTATTCTACTGTAGTTGTTTTCTGTGCCTTTTTATTTTATGTCGTATTTTGAAATGTTGTACAGTGACCTTGAGTGTCTTGAAAAGCACCTCAAATAAAATATTATAGTTTATTATTAACATTTTAATTTAATTTAATTTTTGTAAACATATTTCCCCCTCATGTTCGTCAGGATTTTGAGGCCTGGGTGAATGACACAGCGGAGCACGGCTTTGTGGTGGTGTCCTTTGGAGCCGGGGTGAAGTACCTTTCCCATGACATCGCACACAAACTGGCTGGAGCTTTGGCCCGACTGCCCCAGCGCGTCGTCTGGAGGTAACACACTAGCCAAACCATCGGCCGCGTCTCAATTCTCTTTCCTCGCTTCCTTCTCCTTGATTCCTCTCCTCAATCCTCCATTTTTCAGCTGTCAGTCAAATGTGTCATATTAAATGGTGTCCCAAAGAAAACCATGGAAGGAAGGAGTGAACATGAAGGAGGATTCAGGAGGTAGACATCAGATAAAATAATCAAATGTTATTGGTCTCAGTGAGGAGTTTTTATCCTCTCTCCTCGTTTTGTCTCCTCTGTGAGTGGGACTTCGTCACCATTTCTTGCAGAATCGCGAGGAATCAAGGAGAAGGAAGCGAGGAAAGAGAAATGAGACGCGGCCATAGCCTGTATAAATGGGTATAACCTGCTAGCTGCTGCATTCCAAATAGGAAATGAGCATGGGCATCATCTCTAGCTCCAATTGACTTTGTATTGGAAAAAACATGTCCCTCTCTCTGTAACAGGCTGCTTCTCTTGGTCTTAAAATTCTCCTATTAACCTGCGCTACATGATCCTTTGGTTTTTATTTCACTATATTCCTATTCCTAATACTGGCTGGAACTGGCTCCAAATTCGCCCCTATACCCACTAGCCTCTGTAAGTCTATGAGCAAAATCTTTGTTGACTTTAACACGCTTGACTGAAATCTCTAGTGGTATTGAGATTATCTTGAACTAGCTTCTCAGGCCAGTCACTTCCAATTGAAAATGACATGAATGACACACAATAAAAAACAAACAAAAAAAGTCCAGATAACAACCTTTGACACCTTTTCAAACTTGGACCATTCCTGTATGAATGAGGGAAAATAATTGTCTTGAACTGCATTATACAACAGTAATTTTAGGTTATATAAACCCACGCCTTGTGTTGTTATATAAATATATTACAAAGACAGAATTGGGTTTTTATTGTTGGTATCTGCAGAGTTGACAGCGATAAGTGTGTTTGAAATCTAATCAGAAGTAATAATTTACCCAGAGTTCCATACTGGTGACCTATTAACAGCACTGAAGAATACACCTCTTAAATAAAGATTAATGAACAACTTTGTCTTAGAATCAGTCATGCTTTAAGTCATGTGTGTTGCATTCAAGGTGGTCTGTAATTCCAAAAACAGTACCAGCAATACAATCATGGCTTCAGATTGAACATCCCATTCTTAGTCTTATTGGTCTATAAGCATTTAGTGCCCCTGAGTTAATGTTTCATGAGGCAGGGTGCACTCTGCCTCGGCCTCTGAGCAAACAGTAAAATACTGATGTCATCATTGAGCTTTAATGCAGAGATTCCCAGGTCTTTTAAGCCCCCTCCCGCAGTATTTAAAGGTCCTATATTGCGTATAATTGACTCTTGTGACCTTTAAGCCATGTTAGAATGTTGTTACCACCTCAAAAACATACCTGGAGTTACGTGAATTTGAGTGATTCGTCTGTACATCTCCAAAACCTTGTGATGTCATGAAGGTTTCAAATTAACAGCTACCTTTTACCTTTTGTTTAGTAGAGATTGGCAATTTCAGGGATTAAATTATCCAAATGATTCTCATGAAGGTGAATGGAGTTTAAAAACACAGTGGAGCACTTCTTTACCACATGACATCACAAGGTGAAACAGAGTGTTTTCCGTTTGAGAGAAGAACGCAGCCTAAATATGCAGAGTTTGTGATGAGGAAACAACATTTACACAGGTCAGATGATAACAAGAGTACCATTTCCTTATTGATAAAGTTGTACTTTCCATGAAGTAGCCAAAAATTAAATTCACTCTTGTTTAACCTGGTCTCAGTTATTACTAGACCCAAGAACTGCATTTTAACAAAATTATTTTTTCTGCCCCATCTGTATTAAATAGTATTGGCCTATAAAATGTTGTGACGTAATCTGTACCAGAGAAATGGTCTAAAGTTTATTATTATTGATATTTTGTAGTGACAGCATACTGGGGTTTTCTGCATGTTCTTTCTGTGGAGGAATGTTCAGCAGTTACCATGGTGACATAAGAGCAAACAGAGCCAGAAAAGTTTAGACTGTCTGAAAACTGAAGATAACTAAAAATACAAAATGGATTTAAACAACATATTCTCAGCAGCCTGTGATCAATACAAGTGTTTGGTTTCTGTTTTTAAGTGATTTTCTACAAAAAGGTGAGAGTGACCAACTGAAAAACTGTTAGCTAAGACTTGTTTAACAGCACAAATCATCTGACCTGTTGTAGTTCCTACTAAAACAGTTCTTTATAGTCAGATTGTGTAAAAACAAAGCTCTGACTAAAGTCTAACTTTAATAACAAAGCTTCAGACAGAGTAGAGCCTCCAGTTAGCATCACATCGCCAGGGAATGTTGATGACATCAGCTGCAAAGTATCAACTGAATGCATGTGCCTGTCCTAAACCCGCTGTAGGCTGCTTGTTGTCTGTATACCTGGACTTGATTTTAAATTCATTGTTGCTTATTGCACTCATCGCCGCATGTTCTCTGTAAACTACTGCACTTGTTTTCTACTGTCAGGAAGTGAAAAGGGCAGAGCTAAAGTATGGAACTATGCCTATGAATTGTGTCATTGATAATCGTCTGCTTGAATGTCGGCGTTCATAGGAGGACAGTGAATTGTTGCTTTGTCAGAAAGAGATGAACGTGTTGAGGAGTTAGGATGGCAAAATGTAGGCCTGTCACGATAACAGATTTTAAAGGGGGATATATTGCTGAAGAAAATAAAGACGATAAGTGATAATACTGAAAATAATTTATGTCACTGACACAACAACCCATAAGTAGAGTTATAACCAAAACACTATTTTAAATGTGTAATATGGTTTAATTGCAATACATAAATAGTAAAATGAGACATTTTAGGAGTTAGTTTGTATGTATAATGAGTCATAGATGTCAATTATTCAACCTTCTACTGCTCAAATCTTATCGTAGTACAGAAAAATATCTCAAATGTTCCCACTAATACAATAGAAAGTTAGGTGATAAATATTCACCTTGAAAAATGATTGTTTCATCTAACATATATTGAACAATAACTCAGTCAATATAGTCATTATCGTGACAGGCCTGGCTAAATGGGCCTCATATATTTGTGTACATAACATATTATTAGTGTGTAACTGCAGCAGCAAACATAATGTAGCTTAAAGGTGCACTGTACAACTTTTCTGGTGGACTACTTGTCTCCATGGAGATGTTATTGCGTTGCCTGGAATGTTCCATGGTATGACATTAAACATATCCATCTAGCATTTATTCATTACAGGTGTATCTATTGCAAAAATACAATAGTTCCTTATGTGAATAGGGACTCTCCACAAATCTGAACTGTGAATCTGAATTTAACTTTTGACCTAAAATCTCAGGCCGGCATTTAGTTTTAGTCATATCGGTTGATCTTTAAACAAAATATCTATTTGCTTTTACAAATTAGTACAAAAGTTACAAAGTATGTAACAATATCTAAATCTCTTGGTACGATGTTATCACAGTGTGCATCTCATGGTACAGTGTTTATTGCTGCTATTGCTGGATGCTAACACAATTTTAAAATGGCTTGCCAACCTTTTGGTTAAGATTGAAAAGTGCTTAATAACAGTTATTTCTTAATGTAGTTTGCATTAAAATAGAGCAAGGTTCATTGTATATGTAGTTATAATTAAAAATACTTGTATTTTGATGTGTTGTTATGGCCCATGATATTATTGCAATACTTTTGAGATATTTCTGTTATTGTTACATCCCTAATAAATGCCATGTGTTTCCTGTGACAACCCAAACAAAAGGGAGAAGATGAAAGATGACAAAAAGACAAGAATTCCTGCTTTGATTATGAACCTCTTTTTATGCTTTCTGTCTGCAGATTCTCTGGGGTTCCACCTCGTAACCTTGGCAACAACACCAAGCTGGTGGACTGGATGCCTCAGAATGACCTTTTAGGTGCGTTCATAGTCACATAGTTACAGTTTTTACTAAATTAAAGAGTTGCTGATGTTCTTTTTCAGTTTATTTGGCTGTAATTGAACCTACTTGACACCTTACCACACTTCTCACCAAACATGATTTTAACAGTCAAGCTGCATGTCATGACACGTAGCTCATATGTTTTTAGAGTTGTTTCAGATTAGGTGTAGCACATTCAACCTTTCACACTGTTTGTGTAATCAGTTTTCTCTAAGCCATATAAAAATAAATCATTGTTGCAAGATATGACATCAAGTTGCGACCTCACATTAGTTTTATAAGGCTCTAAAATATAAACAGTTATACTTGACAGAGACCTCATTTAAAGGTGCACCATATAATTTTTGTGGTGGGAAAAAAAATCCTTTTAAATTATGCTTTCTTACTGTGAATGGATTGCCTCTGCACAGATCTGATCTGTAACTTGGCCTGGCAGTTGGCCTGTTTGTCCCCAGTGTGATAAACAGTGTTCATGCTAACCCCACCTCTGTTTGTTAACACATTTTATGACAGCAATGTGGAAGAACAGGTATATTTGAAATATGATCACACTTTCTCTTACTCCTCTGTCCAGGCCATGCCAACACCAGAGCTTTCCTGAGCCACGGCGGTCTCAACAGTATTTACGAGGCCATGTACCACGGGGTCCCTGTGGTGGGGGTCCCTCTGTTTGGAGACCACTATGACACCATGACGCGAGTAGCTGCTAAAGGCATGGGCATCATGCTGCACTGGAAATCAATGAGTGAAGACGACCTGTACACCGCTCTCACAAGTGTCATTAAAGACTCCAAGTATGTACTCCAGTCTGGCCTCATCATCTCCCACTCAGGTGTGTAGAAAAGCAGAGTGAACTAAAGCTCTCTCTCTTTCAGGTACCGCGAGCAGGCGCACCTCCTCTCCACCATTCACAAGGACCAGCCAGGTCACCCTGTCACCAGGGCTGTGTACTGGATCTGCTACATACTGCGTCACAATGGGGCCAGTCACCTGCGCGCTGCTGTATACGACGTGTCCGTGTACCAGTACTTCCTCTTAGATGTAGTCCTCACTGTGGCCGCCGCGGGGACACTGCTCGTCTTTGCACTGTCTCGAATAAGCCGACTCCTGAGGGGCAAAGCCACACACGTGAAGAGGAGAGGAGCTGCTGCCAGTGGAGATGGGAGTCTGATGAATGGACACTGCCACAGTGAAACGATGGTCAACGGCAAACACAAACGTAATGGTTCCATAAAAAGTGAAAAGAAGAGCAATTAATACTTCAGTCGGCCACAAGGAGCGGGAGGACGTGGCCCAAAGACACTGCTCTAGCGTCGCTTTAATGGTTTGCAAAAAGTTTGAAGACAAAGCTGCAGTTCAAAGCTCTGCGTCAAAAGGCCTCCTCCTAAATGTCATCGTGTAGAACGCAGTGCATTGTGAGGTCTGTGTGGATGTGTGAGTGAGACAGAATAAACCTTAACAGCAGCAGCTACAGCTCCACAAAACTAATTAGGAAAGTTGCTTGAGGATACAACACATGGGAGAAAAGAGTGTGTGCACTTTCTCTCTGACAGCTTCCCTGATGTCTTTTTGTTTCCTCACAGCGGAGGCAAGTTCAGAGCGCCAATCTTCTGTCCTCACAAGTATAACTGGAATTCTTAGAATTTTTAACTTAAACAGCAAACACTGTTTCAGATCAGTAGATGGCACACTGTAAATAAGGGTGAAATCTATTTATTTCTGTACAAATGCATTTTAATGTCAAGTCTTTCTAACCTATGCTTTTAAAAAAATAATTTATTTTGTTTTCTTAGATGTAATGGCAGTACACTCCCATCTCTGAGCTAAGATTAGCATTGTTATGTTCGCTTATAGAACACACAAATCCACAGTATTCATGGTGGTCCTCATTTCAGTTTGAATGGTCTTGTACTGAGGAAATGTTTTCACACAGTAGTGCCAACCAGTGACTGCTTTCACAAGTCACAAAAACAGGTCTGGCCTCTTACTGTGATCATTGTTGCATTGTTTTGATTTTATCAGTTGATGGAAAGCACTATCTACCACGGATACTGTGGACTGTTACAACCATAGACTGTATAAAAGAAGATAGATACGGTCTATGGTTACAACCAAAACAAAATGGCCTTGAAACTGAAGCCATTTAATATCCACTCAATAACACTCTATGTTTTAATTAGTGCATCATTAGATTGCCATTATTGTGTTTTTTTGTTTTGTTTCAAGTGTTAATTTTAACTGAGGTAAGACTTGTTGGAGTAAACACGTCTGAAAGTAAATTATTTCAGATTAGAATGAGAGTGTAAAATAGTTCATAAAATGTTTCACATAAATTGTCTTTTATAATGGAAATGATGAACAAATAGACCTACATAAATAGTTTGTACACACAGTTTAAAGCTTGTTTTAGTGGCTTCTCTTGTCTCCTTTGCTGCCAGCGTTAAGATGCCATGTCTTAATTCTTAATGCAGATCAAGCAGAGGTGGCAAGCACAGCAAAGACACGCTCCAGTCTCTCGCCAAATGTACCTCAGTGGCTGAAAAGAGATTATCCAACACCTGAGCGTGATGGCCACCCAAACACACACTCTCTACACCCATAGGTTCAGCTTTTCATTCTCTGTGAGCTGTCAAAACGGCTGAGAATAACCTAACCCAGCTGACACTAAAAGGACTTCACTGCATACTTGAATTTTCACCTCAACATCCTCAAAGACAGCTGGGAATCAGAGGTTTTTTACATCAGTCACTTAAGCTATGAACAGAGTCTAGATGAAACAGGTTTTTCTCAGTATTCACTGTGAGCTTGTCTTGTATTTTGTTAGCTTTCTTTATGAAGCCTTTGTAAGAGCCCTTTTCATTAAATTTGTCAACCTTCTTTTACATTTTGTGTATTGAGCTGACGCATTTGTTTCCCTTTAGTTATTTTGTCCTTGTAGTTTTTAAACTTGATAGCTTTATTTACCTTTTTTAGATTTTTATTTCTAGGTTATAAAATTCCCTAAATTGATTGTTGTAAGAGCCCCATGTTGTACATAGAACAGTGTAAAAAAAAAACTAATACTGAATTAAAAAAAAAAAACGTTTGCAGACGCCATTGTCACTTATTTTATTACACAATTATTCATGAAAACCCAAAAACACTTAACAAAGATCTGAAAATCCATGTTTTGTGGCCTGGCTTGTTCAATATTGCACTTGAAGCTGCAGTGTCAGTTTGATAGGGGATGTATAAGCTTTCTGCAGTGGGAGGTTTTACAGGTATCAAATGGTAGAAAAAGTAGCCAAGTGCAAAGCCGCATGCACATAGATAGGGTTAGCTAATGTTGTATCCTAGCGCAGAGTGAGGCGGAGTAACACAACACCCCGGCCTGCTGTTAATTATTCATACAGCCTGCAGGGGCCCACAGACCTCTCACACACAAAGTCAAAAGCATCCAACTATGTTTAATTTACCTTTGTGAAGTTGTTTGCTTTTGTTGTCGCTATTGGCCAAATTGGGAACTCGTTTGTTACGTGAGACACAATTAGGAAAAAATGTGAGGAGTAGATACTATTTATGGTATCAGACTTTTGCGACCTTCATGTGCATCAGTGTTGTGGTCACGTCATCTTTTCTTAAATCCAAGTCAAATTCAAATAGAAATGTCAATATTATTTGGTTAACTGATAAATGTGATTATCAAGACCTAAAAATTATCATTGAGAGAATTTTTTAACCCACAGTAAGCCATTTCAATTCAATCTATACTCCAAAAAACCTAAAATTAGAAGAAAATTACGGATTTCACTGTTGTTTGGCATGGTGTTATTAACAGTGTTTAATCATTGTTATCTTTTTTCACATAAAAAAATATCGTGAAATCTGTTTTCAAATTCACATTACATCACGTTTCTTAAGGCAAAATCATATAAAATGTATTTAATGGCAACAAAAGGCATGTATCTGAATAAATGCAAGATAACTTAAAGCCATACTGTAAAACATCCCAGGCAAAGCTTTAACATCTCCATGAAGACAGCAGGAGGCAGATCCTACTCCAGAAATGTCACTTGTACATTGGTCCTCAACCTGGACTGTGTTTCTGTGTGGGTTAGCCTATATTTTAGCCGCTTAGAAGCTTAATATTATCAGGAACCATTAGCCACTGCTCAGAAATTCCTCCTTTGCACAAGACCTACGTGGCTGGTTTGCTCAAAGTTTGACTAGAAGGTGTGCTCTAATCTCCACACAAATGTATTCACCAAACAAACCGAGACTTGTGTGAGCTGTTAGTGACCTTGCTAAGAGCTATGCAAACAATAATGGTCAAACCTAAGGCTGAGTGGGTTCAGCATTTTAAATCATTGTTTTTAAAGGCTTAAGATGTGGTGAAGTGCTTAAATTACATAGCCTTATTGTTTCTGATATACAAGATCGCCTACAAATGAAGACGATAATGAATTGACTTAGTTGATTAATTTTTGCATAAATGCTGTTCTGTTTCACTTGTTTGAGGCTAGTGCTTTGTCCATACCACTCACAGATTTCTTAGTGCACCTTTAAAAGAAGATTATCGGCTTCATGATGGCTCACTGTAATATAATTTAATGTTAAAGGCCAAAAATAACACGTAAAATAGGGCGTAAAGTCCTCACAGTCAGTTCCATGTAACAGTAAATGTAACTACATAGTGTGACAGAGTAAACTATTTAACTTATATTTCACTTAAATATTTCACTTATATTTTTATTTTGTTCTGGTCTTTATAAGATTACTGGTAAACTGAGTGATTGAACCAAAATCACTAGTCCTCGTGTTTTTGTTGTAGTTTTACATTATGTCCACTAGAGAGAGGTAGTATTACATTACAACAAAACAACAATTCTGACACCATACTCTTTTTTTTTTTTTTTTTTTTTTCCTTGTCTTAAAAACAATGGACCCACCTGTTGATTTAATAAGAAGCGAATCTAAGTAAAATCTTAAAAAATCTGGATTTCTGTGTATAATTTGGAGTTGAAGCGAATTGATCCCGAGAAAACAGCTTGGATCTATTCAAATCAGTGTTTTTTTTTACACACATACAATCTGTCTCGCTCAAATGTCACTTTTAAATGTGCACTCTGTAACCTTTCTAATGGAGGTCCATTACTAGCTTGTCACCATGGAGATGTTATGTCTAGAATGTTGCATAGTATGGCATTAAGCATATCTGTCTTGCTCATATTTCACTGCCATAATCATTTACAATTAAGGAAATGATTCTTGATGTAAACCCAGTAAAATAAGGCACATATAAACTCAAATAATTTTAACATAATACTGGGTTGACAAAACTTGTGTAATGCAAAATTAAATTAAATTAAATTAAATTAAATTAAATTAAATTAAATTAAATTAAATTAAATTAAATTAAATTAAATTAATAAATAAATAAACAAACAAACAATCTGACCTGTAATATGGCCTGGTAACATCCTAAGTCTAATGCGATGCTGCGGAATATTCCAGACAACATCTCCATGGGGACAAGTAAGCCAGGTGACTCCACTAGAAAAGTTCCATAGTGCACTGTTAATTCATTAAGTTTTAGTTTCATGCCAGTAGACCAAATGTTTACAAAAACTATATTATTTTTAGCGTTTTAACTGGCCTAATTTAAGTAAAAAGAGGCAAAACAAACCTGGAGTTGTGTTTTGTTTCATTCACATGTTTAACACACAAACCCTGCAGATTTAGGCTGAGTTCTTCTCTCAAAATGAAAACACCCTGTTCCACCTTGTGATGTCATGTAGTAATACAGGAAGTGCTCCACTGTGTTTTTAAACTTCATACACCTTCACTAGAATCATTTGGATAATTTCAGACCTGAAATTGCCCATTTCTGCTGAATTTAAGGTGAAAGGAGCTGTTAACTTGAAAACCACTGCATGACATCACAAGGTGGAACAGAGCATTTTGAGCTGGAGATGAAGACAGATTAATAATAAAGGGTTACTCAAACATGTGTGAATGAAACAAAACACAACTCCAAGTATGTTTTTGATAAGGCAACACCATTATAACATCGTCTAAAGCTTACTATTTCTAAAAAAAATCTATGCAGACACAGACAGCTCAAATTGCCTACATTCGTAAAAAAAAAAAAATATATATATATATATATATATATATATATATATATATATATATATATATATATATATATAAATAATAATAATAATAATAATAAAATAGGCCGGTAAATTTTATCTGGCCTAATTTAAGTGAAGAGAGGCATCCGTTTCTTTTTTAAATCCATGCAGACACCACTTACCTACATTTGTAAAAAAATATGGGGCTAAGTGGAAAAGATAGTTCTCCAAACCCAGCAAATCCCAAATAAATATTTAAAATGTCATTATTATGATGTGGTGAGCTGGTCTGTGTCCTACATGTGTTGTGTATCTGTGTGTCAGAGCGTTTGGGATGGATGGAGCCCTGTCACCGCGTCGCCATGGAGATAAGAGAAGCCTGACAGCCTCGGCGGGAGAATGACAGCTTTTATATCAATCATCCCGCCTCGCGTGTGCACGTGGGTGTGTAAGTTATGGGCTGAGGAAAGGGTATTAGGCCAGAATCAAAAATAAATCAATGTCATGTGGCCAGCCTGTCAGCAGCTGTTGTCAGTTTGGCCTCATCTCAAGCAGTAATCTCTAAACTGCACTGACCGCACACACACACACACACACACACACACACACGCACGCACGCACACACACATATGCAACACACACACAGGCCTGGGTGCACCTTCATTTTAGGCAGGTTAAATAATTATATTTAATGGAGGAGTGTCTTTGCACCTCAGTCAATTTAGTCTGAATCTGACACACACAAATAATAATTTAATAACTATAATAATAACATCTATAATAAGAACATGAATCTATAATAACATGTTATTATACTTCAGTGACACACACACACTCTCATGGTGCAGTGACACACACACGCACACATGTCTCACCCGTGTCTAAGAGTCTGGACTGTGCCCAGGAGGAGCAGCCTGGCCAAATGTTGTTATGGCCACTGTTCCACTCAGTTTGTCCTTATCTTAAAACTGTGAAAACGTCATGAACGTGTCGAGTGAAAACGCACAGTGTGAGGGCAATAATGTCATTAAGTGCAGCTTTCAAAACATATTCACTTATCTACAGTTACACCTGCCAAATAAATATACATTTAAGGTGCACTGTCTAACTTTTATGGTCAAGGGTCCACCACCTGCTTAAAAATACCATGGAAAACAGGTATTCTTAGATTCACTGAGATGCTTCTCCATAGATCTGATCTGTATCTAGGCCTCTCCATAGATCTGACCTGCGTCTAGGCTTAGTTTCATTTCTGCTTATCTTCATGGCGATAGATGAGTTTAATGCTTCACCGTGAAACACTGTGGGCAAACTAATAATAATAAAAGTTCCATGGAGATAAACAGTTTGCAGACCGTCCCCAAGAAAAGTTACACAGTGTATCTTTAACATAAAATAGGTGTAAAATATTTGGTCTGATTTCTCAAAAGATGCTTAAACTGTACCTTATATTTGATAAGGCAGAGGCGTATTTAATGTATACGCTTTTTGCATATTTAAAATTTTCTATGCGTAGGATTTGTATAGGTTCCCCCAATCACATTCTTTCTGCAAATATTTTTTATACTATGACTGAAAACTATATTTGCAGTTTTTGAATAAACTCAATTATATTATTTCACTGCTGAAGTTACACAGTGTTATTCTGTATTCTGATATATGATTTTGTCCTAATAGAAGACTGGAGCCTGATCATTTCACTGTGCATGTGGAATAAAATTAAAGTTGAATTGAATCTACCAGACAATTAGGAGTTAGTAATTAGGTATACACACAGCAGCCCTGAAAGTAACACTATGGTTAAAAAAAAAAACACAATCTTTTACAGACGAGGCTAATTTCCAAAGCTCTTGGATAATTTTAAAAGGGCAACAGAAAATTGCAATCCCCCCATCCCCCCGCTGAATCACGCCTCTGCGCTGCTAACTGATGTGGCATATCTGTGAGGAATGGGGAATTCAATTGTACAAAATCACCCACATATTTAATTAAGTGAGTAATGAATCTGTGTGGGGCTGTGTGGCTGCTGTTTATTTACTGGAATATGGCAAAGCAGTGAACAGTAAACAGGCACTACGCAAACAAGCTAATTATTATTATGCTGGATTCAAACTATAGACTATAGTGGGTGTGACGTGGCCCATAGCGTTCAGCTCCAGTCAAATGAAAATCACGAGGCTAGCAGTTATAGGGGTGAATTTGGAGCCAGGTCCGTATTAGGAATAGGAATTTATTAATGGACAAAATAGCGAAATAAAAACACCATGAAGGGCGGGTTGATACCAGTTTTTAAGTAAAAGTACAATGCAGAGGTGTTGTTATATTTCTGTTTGCTCAAACTAGGAAGGTGTTAAAAATAAACCCTTGGGCTTTTCAGCAGGTCTCAAACAATAATAAAAAATACTTTAACTTTTCAGTGCTGTTCAGAAATGTAGTGGAGCAGAAAGTACAGATACCTGCTCTCAAATGTAATGAAGTAAAAGTAAAAAGTATCAATTTTAAAATGTACTTAAAATAAATGAAATGCATACTTATACTTACAGTACTTCACTAGTTTTACTTTGTTATGTTGCACCACTGGTTAATACGAACATTTTAAGACCAAAAGCCTTACAGCAGCAGTTTCTAAGAGAGGGGTGACCATTTTTCAATGTAACATCAGTTGGAGCAGGATGCGCCCCCATGTTTATTTCCTTTTTAGAACGTGGCGCTATCTAACTCTCTAATGTCCATTTATAAATACAGTCTATGATTCAAACATGAAAACCAGCCCTTTTTCTTTGTACAAATCCGCTCTGTGAACACTTTCTGAAGTGAGAGCCTCGAAATGACTTCCCTGATGTGAGAAGCCTCCGTCCTGAAGCGCATCAGAGAGCTGAGATGTGGAGATAGAGATAGGAGGGGACTTGGGAGATAGAGCGATACAATCTAACCTCCACTGTGATTAGGCACTGACCTCGCAGGCCTGCTGTTTGTTCCGATAAAGCAACAGGAAGCAGCCATGCACACCTCCCCATCCCAGCTCCTATTTTTCAACTCCACACATCATTTGATCCTTATCAGATGTTCATTTCATTTCTCTCTCCTCTATGCTTCCCCCTGGGTTTTCTTGCTTTTCAAATTCCCATCTATTCATTATAATCTTGCTATGATCTCCCTCACCGCTTTCCTCTGAAAAATGCTCACTTTTAAAGTTCATGTGGGGTGAACTTGCCATAGGACAGACTTGACTTGGTGGAACACATTTGCTGACTCATAAATCCACATAGAACAGACTTAATAAGAAGCATACCGGTTTGTTACATAATTAAATAAATAAATAAATACTTTCTCATACACTCAGTTATGCACCCAATTACAAAAAAGTGGACTTAAAGGGCCCATATTACGCTATTTTATGATCTATGTTATAATATTTCCTCATCGAAAACACACCTGGAGATGTGTTTTGTTTCATTCACACATTAACACACAAACCCTGCATATTTAGGCTGTGTTCTTCTCTCAAACTGAAAACACACTGTTCCACATTGTGATGTCATGTGGTAATACAGGAAGTGCTCCACAGTGTTTTTAAACTCCATACACTTTCACTAGAATCATTTGGATAATTTCAACCCTGGAATTGCCAAACTCCACTGAACTAAAGGTAAAAGGCTGCCGAAAATTTGAAAACTACCACTCAATGACATGACAAGGTGGAACGGAGCATTTTGAGCTTTGGAAATGTAGACAGACAAATAATAAAAGGCTACTCAAATGTGTGAATGAAACAAAACACAACAAGTATATTTTTGACGAGGTAACAGCATTATAACTTTACTTAAAGCTCACAAGAGTCAAATTTGTGTAACATACTGTAGAAGCTTTAAAATAAACTTTTATTATACTCTTTTTCCAACTAATTAATTCAAAACAAACGCATTATTTAACTGAAAACACTATTAACAATCCTACACAAGTCATTATTAGTGTAACATTTACAGTGATAAAACATATAGACTACAGCAGAAGGCATTTGCACTGTACTTAATTATGGAGACAGGGGTTGCTAAGATGCACGTGAGGAATGCTGACGTGGACGTGCAGAAATAAATTGGCTCCGAGACGCCTGGCACCAAATGACTTCAATACAAAAACATCACAAAATACAAAATCAATGTTTATTATCATCTTTATTTGACTTATCTTTCACTATTGATGCAACAGGAAGGTCGAGCCAAGGTCAAGTCCCAAAGATGGCCCCAGTCTGGAGAAGGTGCTGCCCATGGTCCCAGAGGAGGACGTGACTGTGACTGTGCAGTGAGACGGATTCTTGTAGGACCAGAGGTGGTTGTAGTAGTGAGTTACATTTAAAGGTTCTATATTACGCAAAGTGGACTCTTGTGAGCTTTAAACCATGTTAGAATGTTGTCAAAAACATGGAGTCGTGTTTTGTTTAATTCACTAGTTTGAGTAATTCTTTATTAATCTGTCTACATCACCAAAAGCTCAAATGCTCTGTTTCACCTTATGATGTCATCAAGCAGTAGTTTTAAAGTTAATAGCTACTTTTTATTTTATTTTATTTATTATTATTATTATTATTATTATTATTATTATTATTATTATTATTATTATTATTAATAATTTATTTTATTTATTTATTTATTTTTTATGTTGATTTTATGTGTGGAAAAAAAAGTGCAAATATGCTGTGACTTATGTGGAGGAAAAAAAATACTGAATAGCACTGAATAAATTGCCTATTTAAAAAAAAAAAAAGTTAACAGCTACCTTTTAACTTTTGTTCAGTAGAGACTGGCAAAGTTTAAATACCACATGACATCACAAGGTGGAACGAGAGTTTGAGGAAAGAACACAGTCTAAATATGCAGGGTTTGTGCTAAACATGTCTAAATGAAATAAAACACAACTCCAGGTACATAGTGTAATATAGGCCCTTTAATACATGTAGTACTTTTTAGCATCATATTAATCCTACTTGAGTCATATTTTTTATTGAAGTAGCAGTACTCTTACTTACTCTTACTTGTGTAAAAGTTTTGGTAACTCTTTTCCCCCTGTAAGTAAGTCTATAAGCTTTATTTTGATAATATTAAATTATTTGAACATTTGTGTTTCTTGCATTGCTCAGATATAATTTTTTCTGTGTATGTCCTAGATTTTGTTCATTATTTTACATTAACTTCAAATCATAAATCAGATGTTATGTCCGACAGTTACTCTTCTACTGCGAAGTATCAGTTGCAGTAGAAGGCAACTTATCTAGTGCAACTTCTACTTCTTGCTTGTCTTGAGTGATGTTATTTCTTTGTCTGGAATACCAATACAAACGACCAAGTAAATATGATTTTATTATATGAATATTTTTATATCTGGATACAACCTTACAACATTGCTATAAGCTTAGACGCCCTGTAGCTGTAGTTTGTGTTATAAAATGCAGTCAGGCTGTAACTCTTTTTACACTTGCTCCTCTAATGCTTATTCTGCCAAACTATTTTTAAAATAATGTGCACTTATGGCCATTACATCGCGAGGCTTCACTGGTTAAAACACATCTCCATAAATCAACAGTCTTTAATGTTAGCTTGCCTCCACTTGGCCACCAGTGAGTTGGACGCTGACTGATAGCTTTCCACCCGTGATAAGACATTCAAACTGAGTAAACTCCGCTATGTACTCTGCACGGAGGCTGCACTTCTCCTGAAAGCTTCATCTCATGTCAAATAAGTGCGTTAGAAGACGTTCTCAGGGGTAGAGAAATCAGATAGCCACACTGTCAGCTATAACTCATTTTAAAGTCTGACTTAAAGCGTGTGTAATACTGTTATCTCCTCCCATACTGTATATTGGAGGTATTCAGGGGGGCGTGCGCATGTGCAGGGGTCCTCGATCACTGCCAGCTGTGTGCCCGCTCGCTCTTTGCTTGGTTGGGGCTTGATGGATGAGACCTGGCTGAGTTGTTCTCTTAAAGAGCCTCTCTATCAGGCTGTAACGGCATGGGCCCTCACGTTTGATTAGATCCCAGTGGAAGGCGGTTGCTCCTTGTCATCGCGTATGCAGCACCGGAGGACCCAGACGGAGGACCCAGACAGAGCAGGGGGCCTGGTGTGGCACAGAGGGCATTTAGGGGCAAAGAGAAGACTATAATGCTGCTCATGTACACCCGGGTCTCACACAGGGGCACTCAGAGCAGACGCAGTGTGGAGCAGGGCTGGAAAAACTGGATTAAGGGAAGGATTTTAGGATGAAGTCAACGCTTTCACAGGTTAATGGTACAAATGGTAAATGGTCACTAATTCACACACACATTCATGTACACTGGGGAGAGGTGGGTTAAGTGTCTTGCCCAAGGACACAATGGCAGTATACCTCTGTGAGAGCTAGACTAGCTCCGCCAACCTGTGATGATTATGTTGACAGCGGGATTTCAGATGAGTGGACAAACGCTCTACTAACAGTAAAGTTCAGACTGAGATCTTTAATTGAAACCATTTACTAAAAATCTACAATATTTTTTTTTTAATTTACTTGTTTATTAAAGGTGACACATTATGTAAAAATACTTAAATGAGGTTTATTTTATAAGTATCTCTTCATTTTTCACTTTTAACTCTCTCTGCATTTGGATTGATTCATGCATGTTTGAGTCATCCTATTACTCAATCCTATGATCCATTTGAGGTTTGAATGTTCTGAATTTTTTGTTTTCACCTCTAGCTCCAATCTCTGCCCACTGCTGTACGATTATTTAGACAAAATTCAGACAGACTCTGGTCATAAATGTAAATTTTACATTTTACATACATGTAAAAAGGAAATAAAAATACATAAATAAAAATCCACAGCTCGCTATGGTGAAAGTCAGTAATAAGGCATAATACAAAATCATAATGTGCTTTCTTTGAATAAAAAATACAATCTAGACTCTTAAAACCACATGTGGGTGTGAAAATGAAGTTTTAAGCCTCATTTGATCTTTTCGCACGTAGAAGTGAATTTGTAGATTTCATTTTACATGCGGCGCTAAAAACAATAGTTTAGTTCAGTGTGTGAAGGATCATTGTCTCACATGTTTTTTTTCTCAGACAGTTAACACTGACGCTGTGTCGGTGTCTCTCCACAGCGGCAGTCATGTGATTTAAAGTGCCTATAACAGGTTAGACATTTCCCTAAAACAAAGCTAAGATGATTATATGGAAGATTCTACTACATTTTTTCACAATTTGGACATTTTTTTTTAGGTTTCAAATTTTACTTTGACACTCCATAACTGTTATCTAACAACCATATGGTGCGCTGAGCCAAAACTCCTCTAATGTACAGAAATTATTATTCGACAAATACAATTATAAGAAAACACCTTTATTTTTTTTAAACAATGTTGGAAAAATTTGTTTTTTTGGATGTAAATTGTGCAGAAATTTGGGACAGAATTCTCTTTAGTGTAATATCAAAATGGAACTCTCCACTTTTCTTCACAAATTGCTTCTTGATTGGTGTAAAACTATAATTTATATTTACAACGATCCCATCAAATGAATTAAAAACTTGAGAATCATCAGTACCTGTCATACGCACTTTAAATCACATGACTGCCGCTGTGGAGAGACACCGACACTCACAGCGTCAGTGTTAACTGTCTGAGAAAAAAAACGTGAGAAAAAAAACATGTAAACTATTCTAAATATGTTAGAGCGAGCACCAATTCACACCCAAGTGACTCAAGTACAGTGGTGGAACAAGTACTCAGTTTTGTTACTTAAGTAAAAGTGCAGATACTGGAGCTGTGAGCGGGGCTGCCTCTCTACAGATCTAACCTGTAATTTGGTCTGAAGATAAAAAGGTTTAAAAACATACTGCGAAACATTCCAGACAAACCAATAACAACTCCATGAAGAAAAGCATCAGAAAACTTACACAATGCAGCTTTAAGTAAAAGTATTAAAGCACTTGTTTAAAAATGTACTTTAAGAGAACAAAGTAGAAGTATTTTGTGCAGATTTTGAACTCTAATAAACCTTTACATGTACTGATATTGATACAGATTTGTGCTGAATTTTGTTCAGCAGAAACAACTGAATTTATCATTTTTTTCCTAGGTGTTTTTCTTTATATATTTTTTGGTTTGCTCAAACTATGAACATGCTAAAAATAAACCCCTCAGCCTCAAACTGGAATAAAAAAATGCTTTTACTTTTCAGTCCTGTTCAAAAATGAAAACCGGCTCTCAAATCTAGTGAATTAAAAGTAAAAGTATCCACAGTAAAATGTAAAATGCATACTTAAGTACAGTACTTTACTACTTTTACGACATTACGTTCCACCACTGCTAACGTGAATAGAACAAATGTAGAATTATACTTTGACAAACCCTTACAATTCACATCACGCAACAACAACGGGCTGACTGAACCAAATCCAAAGTAATTTCCTCTCATATATTTAGTAAAGTATTATTCAAACTGTATAATTATTGGTATTAATCACAGCGCAGACCCGCCTTCACCGACACCAGCACACCTGAATGAGAATCGGCCCCATTACTCCACACAGCTCCGAAAGCGTTCTGTCTCATTTGTTTTTCTGCCTCTAAATGTCTCTTCTCTCGCCTCGCCTTTGTCACTATTTACATGTCAATGACTTCCGTGTAAGTGCCTTTCTTTTTCTTTTTGTCTCTCGTATTTACATGTCTTTTTGTCTCTCCTATTTACATGTCACTGCTTTTTCACTGCTTGATGGCGCCGCACCGAATTGAAAGTCATTTGCTCGCTGACAGTTGGGACCATTTTACCAGCTATTACGCTCATCCATTCTGGTCAGTGAATACAGATGACAATGCGAGGGGAGCAGTGAAGAGAGAGATTCCTCGGGTTTTTGTATGAGTGACGCAGCGCAGGCTTTCAGGTGCTGACAGGCCTGTCTCATTCACCTCTGACAGTGTTTTTGCATGCGCTCCTGCTGCGTGCTCGCTTTTGTTTCCTGTGAATCCCTAATTGCTTAAAATAACTTTCAAAACAACAAACTGTATTGTTGTGTTCAGTTGTGTTTCAACATAGATTATGACGAATACTTTTGTGAAACAATGGCTCCAGAACACCTGTGCAGACAATGTGATGAAAGTGAGGACAAATAACTCAAGGCTGGGTGTAGAGAGCGTGGAATGTGATTTAAAGTCAGTGCGTGAAGATTTGTTTACGAAATAGTGTGTGACTGTTTGTGGTGTTCTGACTGAATGTGTTTTTTATTTGTGATTTGTGACACATGTGAATCTGTTGTTCCATAACAGAAGGTGAGGACTCAGGTGGGTGGTGGTTTTGCTGCTCGGGTGAGTTAAAAAGGGAAAAGGGAGAGAGTTTAGCTGAGGCTCCAGTTTCCTTCCTCTTATTTGGCCATCAACTCCATTTTGATGAACATTGATCTTGTAGTCTCTGTGTTTTGTGGTCACAGTTTTAATTATATTGTCCTTTTCGTGTTTGAGGTCCTGCTATGCATGAATAGACGCTATATCTTTGTTAGGCAACTGACTCAGGTCTGATTGACGGCTTGATTGCTAGCTGCTACAGCCCTCATAAAAGCTTCTCTCTAGAACGTTACAGAGAAGACCAGACATATTTACTTTTATGATGTGGCCTTTCACGCCTGACAAAGGACCATGCAAAGTGCAACGACGTCTTCATGTGTCTGTAGAGAATTATAGTTTAGAAATATAGAAACTTTGAAGAAATATTTACTGAACACTTGACAATATCTAATCTCTATTCTAATATGGGCTTACAGCTACAATTGAACACACACTCCTCAACAAAATGTTAAATACACAACCTCGCCTAGTTTGAACTGTAAGGAACTATTAGATCCTATTTCTCTGCAGTGTGTTGTTTTGTGTGTTAGTATCTGGTGCTGTCTTCTACTGTACAGCTTTAAACACCAGCAACAAAAGACGTTAAACCAAACAGTGATGAAGATGAGAGTGACCCACTCAGAATCACTGGGTCATTTTCAAGTTTCTTTTCGATATAAGGATAAAAAATTATAAGATGTCAATCGCAGAAAACATAATGAGAGCAATTCAGTTTTCCATTTATTTAACCATTGAGAACAGCATCAAAGTTCTGTGAACTTGCAGTAATCTTTGGTACAGCCTAATACAAAAGCGCCTTTTCAGCAGGACGTAGGAGAACTTCCTAATGAAGGACTTGCCTGGAGATAAGTCTGGACTGATGATGCGCTTTAAAAATAACCTCACTAATTTCCTTTTAATCAGCGCCACTGAGCGCTCTGCGCTAAATCAGTGTTGCACAAGTGATTTGGGGGATTGGAGTGAGATCGAAAAGTGCTGAGGGCCGAGAGACCAACAACGGCTCTCATGTCTGTACGACACACACGATACACACATGATACACACAGGATACATACATGATACACACATGATACATACACGCTACACACACGCCACACACACACCACACACAGGAGCAAACACACACAAATGCACGAGCACACAAAAGCACATGCGCTACACACACGGGCGACACACAAACATATAGGAGCACACACACAAGCACACACACACTAAACATACACAGACATGAGCACACGCCTGAGCATACACACCACATACGCTGCGCACGCCACAAACCACACACACAAGCACACGCCCGAGCACACACACACACCACACAAGCTGCGCACACACACCACACACACACGCCACACACACACACGTCTACAGTTGTTCTTAAGAGTTCCGCCTGACATTAATGATTTAGTCTTACAGGCAGGACAGAAATACGACTGCTTATGACTGAAATATTAATGCGGCTCTATGAATAATTAATGGGCCTGATTTCTGGAATAAAGACACAGTTGACTTACTGTAGACGGAGGTGAGCTTCTGTTTGGGGCTGTGCTGAGGGTGCAGATTTTCACCAGGAAATGTGCCGTCAAGCTTTATGGACAGAAATGAAAAAAAAAAAAAAAAAGTAATGAAAATTGTGTTCACTGTCATTGAGATTTGTCATTGGGATCTGAGAGCAGGTCACGCGTTTAGTGGTGTCTGATTATTATTTAAACGGATACACACAAACCAAGGTTGTTAGAAAAAGTAGCGTTTCAATCATTAGCCAAAACTATTGTGAAAGTCCTTCATGTCTGCGCAGCCTCCAGATGGATTTTCTTTGGCACCAAAGTGAAAAACGTCTTGGAGCAGATAAACACTCCATTGTTTTGGTACAACAAAAGCTTGATTGCTTCATCTATTTTTTATTTGATTCATTTAATGTTTAAAAAGAAGTTCCAGGTTTTACATTCAGTACACACAACTGAACATCAAGAAAGTTTGAATATAAGTTTGTAAGCAGCAGTGCCTGAACTATTAGTCATTACCAATTCTGAGTAAAAAGATTTAACAGTTCTACCATTAAATGTGTGAAAGCAAATACATGTACTTGAGGAAGCCAGAATCCTGTAACCATGGTTAGATTTTTTATTGTAGCTCATCATTTGTAATGAAAAGCTAATTATAGTATAAAGTTAATTTGAAAAAAATATAAGTCTCTTCTAATTTAGAGCATTTTCTTCTACATACAGTTCACAGTATATACCGTTGCATATTGCTCACATCTGGGTAGTAATTTGTATTCAATGTAAAATAAGTGGGACTAGAACAGATCCTTGTGGGACTCCTGAGGTCTTTAAAAATTGATGATAATTCTGATCCAAGACTTTTCACAATAAGACTCAGATATAATTAAATATATTGAGCCTTACTGTTGTATGGCAAAGCATGACTTATTGATTTGGTCATGAATATTCATGCCTTAAGGGGAGTTACGAGTTCCCTTTACTTGTCCGTACAGATTCAAACTTTTTAAATATCCTGTTATGTCTTTCAGTATTCCCAAGTCACCATGGTTTTTCCACAGGCCTCACTGTGTCCTCTCCCAGCGTCTTACTCCTCACACAAATTAGTGGAGCGTCAGATTGATTCTCCCCCTGACATTTTATCTTTCTGTGACTCCCTGTTGAAGCCACGTTGAGACTTTTTGGGTTAAATGTATTAGATGGATAGTTCTGGAGTGTTGGAGCTGGAGTTTGACTTGATGCTGGAGGCGAAGAAGACATTAATACATGCTAATGAGCCTTTAAAATGAATCCCTGGAGGCGAGCTGAGAGGACGGAAATGTGCCTGTGTCTGAATCTCCAAATATAAAGTAAGACATTTGAAAGCTCGTAGGTCACACGGACAGAAACGGGGAAAGTAGGAACAGATCCTATCACATGGATGGAAAGAAAAAAGGGTCAAAATGTAGTTTGTTCACAGGTTGAATATTTATTCTTTTAAGAGGAGGATAGTGGCTTAGTATTTCTTCTTAGTATTGGCAAAATGCAGCATGTAGCTAGTGCTAATTCTCAACTCCTGTCCCTTGTCTAAAGCAGTTTAAAACACAATCTTTAAACGCATTTTTATAAGAGTGCAGTTTCACTTTTCAGACATTCCCACATTCATACACACATTCACATACACACACAATGTAAAGCTAAAATCCTGTACAGGATGTTAATAGATTAGCCTGGATCTATCGCTCAAAGTTGGAAGCTGTGAGAAATATAAACTGGAAGTGATATATCTTGTAATATTATTCGACATTCTTGGAAGCTGTGTATGTTGGCTGCTTTGGTCCCAAGCCGCTCGCTAATGGTTTTCATGGATTTATTGGCTACACTAAGGCTTACTTGGTTTTATACTCATGAGACATCATACAGTCTGTTATCTATTCAAGCAGCTGACTGACATGAGAGTTAAAAGTGGAGTTGAGAACAAACCTCTGCATCCCAACAGTGAATCCAGACTCTGTTTTTAAGCCACATGGACACAAGGGGGCAGTAGTGACAATGCAGGTGATCACAACATGACAAGAAGCTTTTGTACTTGTATCAAAGTGATGCACAGGTCAGTCACTGACATGCCCTGCTTGACCAAATTTTAAAAAAAATATTCGCACGCCACCCAAAGTCAAGAAATATGCACGTTTACAAGACAAATGAGTATTCTGCATAATTTCTCATGTAATTAGCTTTCCTTCACATCTCTTTGTTTAAGTGTACATGCAGATCAAAGTCGGCTTTAGTTTATTACAATGAACACTAGTCTGCCACTTTTCTGAGATTACCCCTAAGTATGTGGAAGATGATGTTGGACTCAGATGTCGTCCATTGAATATAATCAGCATTTCTGTAAAATTTAAAGGACTTTTGCACATTACTGTTTTCTATAATACTACATTCTTTAACTACCTTCAGATACCATGTTTGGTATGTCAGTGCTTATTTAAATGAAACGATGAGGCAGGAGTCTGCAGCAGTCAACAGCGGAGATGCCCACACTCCATGCAAACTTCCTCTAGCTCTTCTGGTGGGACCCCAGGGTTTTCCCAGGCCAGGGGAGACATAGTCTCCAGTTGGTCCTGGATCTTCCCCAGGGCCTTCTTCCGTGAAACATGCCTAGAACACCTCTCCCAGGAGGCGTCCAGGAGGCATCCAGAACAGATGCCCGAGCCTAAGCTGCTCCTCTCCACATGGAGGAGCAGCGGCTCTACTCTGAGCTCCTCTTGTGTGACTGAGTTCCTCCCGCGATCTTGTCTTTTCTGTCATTACCCAAAATCCATGACCATAGGTGAGAGTAGGAACGTAGACTGACTGGTAAATCGAGAGCTTTGCCTTTGCTTTGCTTAGCTTTGACTCAGCTCCTTCTTGTAAATGTGTTTCTGCATCATCACCTGTGCCATTTTCTCCAAACTAGGACAACTCTCTATTACTATCCCAGAACAGAAACAAATCTCTTAAAACAACAACCTGAATGAGAACAGGGGCTGCTAAATGTGGACAAATAAAACATGACACAGTGATTCCGTGACTCTGCAGCTAGTACTGTTTAGTGCTTAATTCTCATCCAGGAGATCAGACACATTCGACTGTGGTCACCTGTGAAATTACAGTGGCGAAACATTTGAAGCCTTTAGGCAAAGCACTTGTCTTTCCAACAATAGTGTTTTCATAAGCAGCCAACTGGGAGGAGATCTAAAGAGAGAGGCAGGAGCTCTAATCAATAGGAGAGGGCGGACTGGTGTCAAATGGCAAATAAACAAACAAGCCATTATCCTGACACTCTCACACGCGCACACAAACACACAAGCACCTATATAAACGCTAAGCTGTACACAAAGAAAGGAGTCTAACTAAAGCTCCCTTCAAAGCTGTTCCTAATATGTGCTCTTGTATGTAAAAAGTGAAACTGTAAGTAAGTCATTCCTATTCAAGCTGCTTCACTCTCTCTCTGTGTGTGTGTGTGTGTGTGTGTGTGTGTGTGTGTGTGTGTGTGTGTGTGTGTGTGCGTGTGTGTGTGTGTGTGTGCATGTGTGTGTGCGTTTGTGTGTGTGTGTGTGCAGGTGGCCTAACTGTGTTGCCAAACAAGCTAGCACTCACTCAGATAAGAGTTTTTTCTATTAACAACATCACAGGATTTAAAGGTCTTGTATTATGCAACAACTTATGAGCTTTAAGTCATTTTATAACGCTGTAACCTCATCAAAAACATACCTGGAGCTGTGTTTTTTTTTCATTCAAACATGTTTGATTAACCGTCTGTTTACATCTCTAATGCTCAAATTGCTCTGCTCCACCTTGTGATGTCATGTAGTGGTAGTTTTCAAGTTAACAGCTAACCTTTACCTTTTCTTTTGTAGAGATTGGACAGGGTTGAAATTATCCAAATGATTCTAGTGAAGGTGTACAGAGTTTAAAAACACAGTGGAGCACTTCCTGTATTACCATATAATGTCACAAGGTGGAACACTGTTTTCCATTTGAGAACTCAGCCTAAATATTCAGGGTTTGTGTGTTAAACATGTGTGAATGAAACAAAACACAACTCCAGGTGTGTTTTTGATGAGGAAACATTATAACATAGATCAGAAAATAGAGTAATATGGGCCCTTTAACCATGTTAGCCCATAATGATGATTTGTGTTACTCACAAAAATGGAACCCCCATATTGAATGTAGTGATGGCTATATTGATACTGCAGCTGATGTCATCAACATTCAATGAGATGTGAAGCTAACTGTAGACACTGCACTGTCTGAAGCTCTGTTAGACTTTAATCTGAGCTTTGTTTTAACACCATCTGAGAATAAAGAACTAATTTAGCTAAAACTACAAACAGAAGATGATTTGTGCTGTTAAACAAAATCAAAAGCCTAAACAGGACTATTAATGCTTATTTTGATTACAGGTTGCTAAAATGTGCTGTTAAATCCATTTTGTATTCTTTCAGAACATCTTAAAACTTTTTGACAGTGTTTGCTAATGTGTGCATTGTGTCAAAACGGTAATATTTCACCATACAGATACATGTAGAACACACCCAGCGTGATATCACTGCAAAGTATCAGGTGAGATCATATGAGACTTGTAGTGCTTTCTTTGGGGTAATAAAGTTTGTTTCATTGCCATAATAACAAGGACTGTCAGAATATGTACAACAGTTGACGACGCATAGACGCATCGCCTGGGCATTTTTTAATAGTTCTGACAGACTGGTCACAATGATTTTGTTATTTGAATGGCAGGGTTTCCATGCCAACTTCAGTTAGATTCTGAGTGGATCTTGATGAAAAGTGTATTGATTCTCTCTCGTCTGTCCTCTTCCCTTATTTCTTGTACTGGTTGTAGGATGGAGCCTTTAACTTTTGATATTAAGTGGAGTACAACCAGGACTACTTTCACTTTCACTCACCAACTAATGCCAAGAAGCCCATTTTAGACATACAGTACATGCTAGGGATGCACTGATCCAGTTTTTCAGTTCCTATGCCTATTTCGATACTATGGCTTTGAGTGTAAGCTGATACCTGATATTAACTGATACCAGTGCAGAGACTGAAAACTGCATTTATTTCCTTAAAATATATATAAAATAAAACAAAACAAGTCCAAATGTGTTCTGTAGCTTGTAGTTATTTACCGCAAAACAACTGTGTCTAAATAAAAATTCAACCTGTAGATACTCTTACTACATCAGTGCATACATCCAACCAGGATATCGGCTGGATCGATATTTGGAAGCCGATATCCGATCCAGCAAATTTTTCGTATCATATTGGTGCATCCCTAATACTTGCACATTGAAAACTAGCGCCATCTTGTGATCTGGTACTTTTTACTGCATCAAGTTGGTGAATAAACCGATCACATGTATTTCTTCAGTACAGTGCCTGAGTGCACTATCGCCTCACAACAAGAAGGTCCCAGGTTTGACGCTTGGACGGAGCTCAAGATCTGGACATACAGGAAGTCGACATTTACCGTCAAAATCCTATTATTATTGATAATCTAGTACTTTTATCACAGCCCCCAAGTCCAGAGTTATAAGAGGCAACACCACTATCTTTATTTTAAATATTATTATAACATGATCACAAATACTATTCTATTGTAATCTGCATGCAAGGTTAAACTTTCTTCTCTTTTCAAAACCAAAAAGCCCTCCTCTTCTCCAGATGGTGGGAGCTTGCGGCTGTTCACGCTGATATTCCTGTATTGATCTGGGGCTCATATCTGGTGCCACTTTGGAGACTCGTGTTAAGCCTGGCTATGAGACGTGTTAGCTGTGTGTGCTCCTTCTGCTGCGCATGCATCTTTATGTTGTCTGTTTTATGTGTGTGTGTGTGTGTATATGTGTGTGTATGCGTGTGTGTGTGTATGCTCATGTTCAGGGTTGTTCTGTATCACCCGGGCTGCTGGTGACAGAGAGCAGGCAGGCGAAGTGCTATTGATTTTTTTGCCCAGCCATGCCAGAGAAAGATCTGTTTGGGTGGAACTGTGATTACCTCCACCCTCTCTCTTTCTCTCTCTCTTTCTCTCTCTCTTTCTCTCCTCCTCCTCCTCTTACCTTTCACTTGGCATACCAGTACTATGTAAGTGTTCAACACCTCGTCTACCTTAATTGCTACACTGGTGATGAAGTACTTGATTTTGCCACTTAAGTGAAAGTACAGCTACAGAGGTAAATAGAAACTTAAATAAAAGTATCACTTGAAAAAAATCTATTGAATCTATTTATTTAAAAACTTAACTTTGCTGGTGGAGGGCCTGCCACTTGCTTGCCTCTGCCTGGAATGCTCCACAGTATGGCATTAAGCTTATTTATCTCCATGGAGACAGCAAGCCAAGTTACAGGTCAGATCTGAGGAGGATTTTCAAGGTATTTTGGAGAAACAAAATCACCTGTAAATTAATAAATACAAGATGGATACATTTAATGCCATACTGTGGAACATTCCAAAGCAAAACTATGCAATTTCTATGAAGGCAAGCAGGTAGCAAACCCTCCACCTGAAAGTTACACAGTGTACCTTTAAAGAATAAAGAGTAAAAGTATTTAAGATATTTCAAGTATTGTTCATTTGTTAAAATGTAGTGATATTGATTAAAAATAATACAGCTTTTGTTTAACAGTAGCAGTACGAATCAATCTTCTCAATTTTTTTCTCATGAATTTTGTGTATTTATTTTTGTTTGCTGAAAGTCAAAGCTTGAACTCAAAAGCTTTAATCAGGATGTTACCACAGACATGGTAAAATAACCCCTAAAATCATATGAAAAATACTTTTGCTTTTCAGTCCTGTTAAAAAATGTAGCGGAGTAGCAAGTACAGATACCTGCTCTCAAATGTAGTGAAGTAAAAGTATCTACCGTAAAATGTACTTAAGTAAAATACAGATACAGAAAAATTCTATGTTATACAAAATGTACTCGTTGTGAAAATTGTTGCGTCCTCAAAAACATAGCTGGAGTTGTGCTTTGTTTCATTCACACATTTGAGTAATTCTTTATTGTTATTTTATTGTTATCTATGTATGTATGTGTATGTATGTATTATCGTGTTTTATGCGTTGTTGTGAAACTATATGTTTTATGTTCTTGGTCCCCCTTGAAAATGAGATGCTGCATCTCAAGGGGCTTTCCATAAATAAATTCAAATTCAAATCTCCAAAGGTCAAAACGCTCTGTTCCACCTTGTCTTATCTTTTACCTTTAGTTCAGTAGAAATAGGCGCTTCCTGGATTGAAATGATCCAAATGATTCTAGTGAAGGTGTGTGGAGTTTAAAAACAATGGAGCACTTTCTGTAATACCACATGGCATCACAAGGTGGAAGTGGGTTGTCTTCTGTCTGAGAGAAGAACTTCAGCCTAAATATGCAGAATTTGTGTGTTAAACGTGCGAATGAAACAAACTCCAGGTGTGTTTGTGATGAGGAAACAACATTATAACATGGATCAGAAAACAGCCTAATACAGGCCCTTTAAGTACAGTACTAGTTGTACTTGTTAGGTTCCACTGCTGACCGTAACAAAGATGTGTTCAGGTTCAGGGCTATTTTTGGATGTACTACTCACATCTGGGAGGAATTTGTCTGACAGCTTCAGATACGTATTAATTAAAGCACTGGTTTATTTTTGAACCGTGTTGTATTTGCTGCATGGTGGTGTGCGTGCATGCGAGAGTGCTCTCAAAAACAATAGTATCAAAGGTTTAAAAAGTGAATCAGTTGCTTAGTTACTGGAGTGGGTTTCTAAAAGTTTGCATATGACTCTAAATAGATGTGTATTCAGCAAGGAACAATGCTACCACTCAACAAGGCCTGTGCTCTCATAACAAGTAAGAAGTCCTTTTGATTTGTTTTAGGTAAATTAGATATCTGCGGATGCAAGCATTAAGTTAATTAACTTATAATAGCAAGTTAAAATGGGTTTGGTGTTTTGAAAAGCAGGTATTTGGAATTAAAACATGTAGGCCTACAGTAATTAACAAACATTTAAAAGCAACAGTGCAGGGAGAACGTTCATATTTTCTTAGTGATGTTTAATACTACATAATGTCTACAGTATTCTATTAGTTTAACCTTGTTATTATGTTAGTAAAGTGGATAGAGGTTGGCTATGGATACTGTGCGATGATATGCGATGGAGGAACAATGCACACATTAGCAAACACTGTCAAAAACTGTGTGAAAAATCAAGAAAAAGTAAAACATTGATTTAAACAGCACATTTCCAGGAGCCTGTGATACACATAAGCGTTCATGGTCCTGCATAGGTCTTTGATTTTCAACAAAAATGTAAGAGTGGTTAACTGAAAAACTAGCTGGTTAATGCAAGTGATCTTATTCTTGTGTGTTCCAGCTAAATCAGTTCTTTATGATCAGACTGTGTTAAAATAAAACTCAGATTAAACTTGAGTAACAGAGCTTGATTTCTTTAATTTATAATTTATTCTCAAGGGATCAACATGTAAATCTCACAGATTAATACAGAGGCAAATTTTGAAATGTATGTTTATGTGATACATGTAAAACACAAGGACTGTTTTGTCCCTAAAACATATAATGCAACAAGTAGAGTGGATCAAAGTACAATGCTAAGAGACTATACACTAAATGTGGCTCACAGGCCAAATCACAGGCGTAGATTAGAGATAGATCGATATATCAGGCCGATATTTGCACTTTTTTTGCACATCGGCCATCAGTTTTGAATCTCCAATAGAGGCAGATTTATTTTATTTTTATTTTTTTGGTTGACCACCTGACTAAAGGAGAGACGTTTACCTTTATTTGAACAGCTAAATGTGAAATGACTACACCACTCTCTGATGGATTTGCAGTGAAATAAGGTCGTGGATACATTTGTTACCATTTCAGACCATATAATCTGCGTAGAAATTATCCAAATCTGCCCTCGATATCGCCCCAAACATCGACAGAGCTTATCGGACATTGTTGCTCTGGATTCTAAACAATTGGTATTGGCATCAACCATGAAAAAACCTGTATCAGTCGATCTCTAGCATAGACACATATTATATTAAAACAACTTCACTTTAAATAAATAGAAATTATACCAAAGGCAAAAAAAGCAAAAAACAGAACAAGAGTGGCTGGCTGTAACATGAAAAGCATTACTCATCAGATCAATAGAATCTGATAAAAGACACAACATTTGTCCTTGATAGCTCTTGGCTGTGTTTGCATGCACCTCATTGAGTCTCCATACTCGTTCACAGTACCAGACAAGCTCACAGAATTTGACTGTTAAAATTCTGCAATAATCTCAAAATCCCCTCTTTACTTTTTGATAAATCGCCCACACCTAAAACTCACAATGTTAAAAAGACCTCCATTACAAGTATTTCTTCTGTTAAGGACCTCTTATGGAAAAGTTTATTTATTTGGCCCAAAGTCATTTTTTAAAAAAACTCAGTGTTCTGACCCCACTCCAAAAATCAATATCTTTTGCCTCTTTCTTATTGTAACTTTTCTAAATCCAACCAAAAAGTAGTGATAAAGCAACTTACTTGGTAGAATGTATATCTATAACACATTACCAATTCATTCATTCAGTTCAATTCAGGTGTAGGTTCCATGATAAAAGAAAACTGAAAACTGTCAACTGGAAGATTTTTTATTATTATTTTTTTTAACGAGTGAATACTTTTTGCCACTCGCCGTCTTTAAGTTTTGACACGATTCTGGTAAATTACGGAGGAGCTAACTATGCTGGAGCCAACACACCCTAGTCGTTTACAGTAATAAGTATCTTTCATTAGTTTAAGGTCCTGTATTGCACAACACTGACTCTTGTGAGCTTTAAGCCAGGTTAGAATGTTGTAACCTCCTCAAAAACATACCTGGAGTTCTGTTATGTTTGAGTAATCCTTTATTATTAGTCTGTCTGCATCCCAAAAGCTCCAAAGGCTCTGTTCCACCTTGTGATGTCATGAGGTGATAGTTTTAACCGCAAACATTTTAGATTTTGTACAGTAGAAATTGGCAATTCCAGCGCTGAAATTATCCAGATGATTCTAATGAAGGTGTATGGAGTTTAAAAACACAGTGGAGCGCTCCCTGTATTACCACATGACATGTTAAGGTGGAACAGAGTGTTTTCTGTTTGAGAGAAGAAAGCAGCAGAAGGGTGTTTTAAACGTGTGAATGAAACGCAACACAACTCACGGTTTGTATGTATTAAGGAAACGCCATTATAACAGACTAAAATAGTGCACTATGGGCCCTTTAAGTCCACTGAACTAAGGTGTGAACTGTCATCTCAGAACCAAACCAAAACAAGGAAAGCAACAGGACAAATCAGAGCAGCAGCAGCAGAGTTATTTGCTGTAACTCATGTGTTAAAAATAAACCCCTTCAGTCTTTTCAGCCGCTGTCACACAATAAAAAAACAATAAAATAAAATAAAACTTTTAACTTTTCAGTCCAGCTCAAAAATATTGTGGAGTAGAAAGTACAGATACCCCCTCTCAAATGTGTCTTCCACTGAAAATAAGAGTAAGTCCATCTGTCTACATTCAAATTGCACTGTAACTGTGGACGAAGAAAAAACAAGTCTGTGAACACTTTTAATCTGGCCTTTTACTGTTCTGTGTTATGTCTCTCTGTAACTGTTTTGTATTTTTGTTTTTTTATTTTGTTTTTTGTGTCATCTGCCTAGGGACAACAGATGGAAATTAGCATTTTTGCTATAATCTGTCATAATTACACTGTACAGATGGTCATTAATATGCACAACATAAATAAATAAGTAAAGTACAAATACCTAAAATGTATACTTAAGTACAGTACTTTACTACTTTTACTTTGTTACATTGCACCACGGCATGTCAGTAACAGTGTAAACCAAATCGTTCCCTACAACATGGTCACGTGGTAAATGGTCACGTTTTTATATAGCGCTTTTCCACCTTCAAGGCACTCAAAGCGCCCATGTTCCCTTCACTGAGGTCACTACATCTGACATGCCCCATTTTCATTACCCAACAAATCCTACACTCATTACTACATTACTACATCCCTGTCCTCTCCCAGATCAGCGCGTGTAGCCCGGCCTGTACAACATCTGCCTCCCTGCGCGCCTCCTGTCTCTTGGCGTGCGCAAATGTAACAGACGCGCACACAAAAGCCAATCTGGGTTGTGTAGTGAGATAAACAGATAAATGATTAGTAGCAATTGAGAAGAGGGAGTCTCTGTGTCGCTGTAATGAGAGAGAGTGGGAGCAGGATTAAAAGCGCAACATTGCTTCTCAGAGATTACTGGTTGCATGTTTCTTTTTTTTTTTTTTTTTTGCTTGCATGTGTGGTTGGCTGCCTTTCTCATTACTGGATTAAAGAGCATCTGGTTGGCTCAATGTGCCCACTAGAGCCTGCCATTCAAAATCATGAGGGAGAAGAATACACCGCCTTCTCGTGTACTAGGTCCCTCGTACATGGTTCCCAGATAGGGAGCAGATATGGATCGAATAGAGCTGAACAAAAAATGAAATTGCTGCGTCTGTGGGGGTGCTGTGTGGTGGAGTGTTTAAGATTTAGTATTGAAAGCCTGCATGTGTGTGTAAGAGCGAGAAAAAGTCTTGAGTCAAATCTATTTCTGGTTGTATAATGAAAGGTGGACTGTGAAGGGCTTAGCTGGATAAGGCGCTGAGTGCACAGGCAGCAGGGAAAGAGGGATGGAGGAAAAGGAGGTGCGAAGCAACAGAAAAAAGAGGCACTTTGCCATATGTGAGTGACATCATGTATTTTGGTGTTATATGATATAGTGTTCCTGTATATGTAACTGTTGGTTTGTGGAGGGTCTGCCACCTGCTCATCTCCATGTTATTGCTTTGCTTGACATGTTCCACAGTATTAGTACGGCATTAAACGTACCAGTCTTCATGGAGACAAGCACAATAACGCCAGAAGGCCCAGTCCCCAGTTACAAATGAGATCTGTGGAGAAGTGACCCCACTCATGGTCAGAATGCGTGTTTTTCATTACATGGCTAATCCAGACTTTTATCTCTCTGTATTTTTTATACAGACTGATATCAGTCTGGACCCTCCGTTGCATCTTAAGTGTGACCGAGCATGATTGTGCAATCAGATTTGTTTTTTTCAGTGACGCATGTGAAACAAAGGACTGGTCACATTTACAAATAAAATCATTTTGTCATTTATCTCACCTTAATAGAGTTTAGTGCTTTGCTCATTCATTGCAGATCATTGCATTGTTTTTCAGTCCCCTATGATATTTTTTCCTTAATTTCTTGCCGAATACGGCGGACCATGCGTGTCCTTGATTGGTAGATCCACCTGTTAATCACACCCATTTGTGGCCATACCGGTTTGTCAAAGTCTGATCTCGTCAGATCTCAGCAGGGTCGGGCCTGGGTAGCACTTGGAAGGGAGACCGCTGGGAATATCAGGTGCCACAGTGGGGCGCTAGTGGCAAGAACTGTTGTTGTGTCCTTAGGCAAGGCACTTCACCCACACTGCCTAGTCATGGCAAAAGGAGAAATTCAATTTGTCAGTGTCCACCAGCATCTGACCAGAACTGAAGAAGCAGCTTGGATGAGCTGCGAAATGTATTTGACCAAATAAACTCTGTCCAGTTGACAAATTGAATTTCTCCTTTTGCCATGGACTGAGGGATTCTACACCCACACTGCCTAGTATGAAAGTGGTGTGTTTGTAAGTGATGGTGGTGGTCGGAGGGGCCAATGGCGCAGATTGGCAGCCTCGCTTCCGCCAGTCTGCCCCAGGGCAGCTGTGAGTAAGCATCTTTGAGTGTCCAGAAAAGCACTATATAAAACTGATGCATTATTACTATTATTATTATTATTATTATTATTATTATTATTATTATTATTATTATCATTATTATTATTATTAGAAAATTTGAGATTCACCAGTGATTGGACTTACATTTTCATGTTTAAGTTTCAAACACTGTTCTGATAGTACAGAAAAGGTTAAGGCTATTTTTTTTAAATAGTATAATGTAATTTCAACACTATATAATGGTACATTCTAAAATGTTTCTGAAAAAATATTTTTTTCAGTACTGATACTAGTGCAAATCATGAACCAATTTTAATACCACTTTTAGTATCAATATATATATTTATTTTTTTTGACAACCCTAATTTGATGCCAGTGTGACATGTTCAAGTAGAAAATTAACCAAATTATAATATGCTAAAATTAACACTACACAACTGGAATTAAATACAGAAAAATGACTATAACTACACATAAGGCATACAGGTAAGGTCACTGAATGAGGCAAGAAGTTCTATTTTAATGCTTTAGCATTTATTATATAGAGAAATGCTTCTAAATGATGAGTTCTAAAATTCAAGTTTTGTTCAAAGTTTTCAGTTGATTCCAACAAATTTCATTTAAAACAGAATCTGTGACATACATTTTCAAGATCAAAATAAAAAGGGAAGACAAGAGGGGTACTATGGGGTGGCGCCACCTACTGATCACCAACCCATATAACCCAAGAGAGTTAAGTTTACCATGTTTGGATCAGACTGTACAGTATATGAGTGTGTGAATATGTGTGTGTGAATGTTTGTCTATCAAAACCTTGTGAAACTTTACTACAGAGGCCAGTTTTTGTCAGTCTGTAGGTAAAGCAAACTGAAAATACCTGTTTGCATATAACTGCACTGTTAGCTGTTGTAAACACACAAATTTCTTTGCTGTGTACACATGCACGTTTGTTCATTATTTCAGATGGAGGCTGGGGCCTGTGTAACTCTATGGAGAGGCAAAGTTATTGAAATAAATATCCAAACAAAAATACACACAAGCTTGTGAGGAATTGAGTCCACAAATTGACCATTTTATCTTAGGACCTAGAATCCTTCCAACTGAAAGTGGATTTAAACTTTTAGAAGCACTTTATTTCATTTGCTGACAAAGAACACATTGACCTTGTTTCTGTTTCGCATATTTCATGTAATTAAAGAGATATTTAAACCAGGTCAAATCACATCCTCCCTTTCACGGTTAAAAGGGAAATTCTAGATCGATTAGGTTGAGTTCACGTGGCATTATTTAAGAAAGCCTGTCAGGTTGCAGGTTTGTTGACCTGGTTTATGGTCAGTATTTTGGTAATTACTGTTCAGGTGTTTTGTTTCATTCACACATGTTTAACACATAAATCCTACATATTTAGGGTAAGTTCTTCTCTTAAACTGAAAACACTCTGTTCCACCTTGTGATGTCATGTGGTAATACAGGAAGAGCTCCACTGTGTTTTTAAACTCCATACACCTTCACTAGAATCATTTGGATGATAAATCCTGATTGCCTCTACTAAACAAAAGGTAAAATGTAGCTGTTAACTTGAAAACTACTGCTTCATGACATTACAACAGGGGTCACCAAACTTTTTTCTCTGGGGGCCACATTATCTTTCCTGACTGTGATGGGGCCGGGGTCGGGTCGGCCGTATAACAGAAGCGTATGACCCAGACCAAAATGACCAGCAGGCCTCATTGTGGAGTAGAAATGACTAGCCTGGCACAGCCATCCTTAATACTATATCAACACATAATTCCTGGCACATATTTGTTTATCGTTACTAGTGGTTTGCAAAAGTAGTAAGTACTTCACACTTTGTTTTAATTTGAAATACCACAGATATTCCATTTATTTATTTTCTAATAACAATAACAGCAGAGGTAAGAAACATCTGGTGATTGACACTGGCAAAGGAGAGTGAAAAATTGCAAATTGTAGGTAGGCCTGTTGATATTAACAATAATAATATTAATAACAATTGTATTAATAATAATTGTGTGCAGCACTTAATAAAAGTCAAATAAATAGGCCTATAAAATAAATTTAAAATGGTAGCAATTTCGGCAGCAAATGTAAATATGTCATATAATTATTTAAATATATAAATGAAAAAATCAACAGAATACAAGATGCAGACATATTATTAGCAAAAAAAGTAATTAAAAAAAATAGGCAGGGGGGATTACTCAAAACGTGTGAATGAAACAAAACACAGCTCCAGGTATGTTTTTGATGAGGTAACAACATTATAACATGGCTTAAAGCTCACAAGAGTCGCCTTTGCGTAATATAATACCTTTAAACGCCTGATGAAAAGGTAAGTATTTATTGCTCTTTTGTTGGTTATTGTAGTAAGCTGCTAAACAGAAACTGAAATCACTAATGATGTAAACAAACCTTCATTCAAAAGTGTCTTCCAAGTCATAATTCGAGCAAACTCAGAAGCATGTATGGTCTAATTATAGTTATTGTATTTTCATTAGTGACTGACACCACATTCATACATCACCCTGAAAGTGTTGTTGATGATGCTACTGCTATAATAACAGTTTATATCAGCGCATGGGCCTGTTTTTGTATATGCTGCCGCTCCTATTAATCAGCACCTATCACTTGTGGCTAATGGAGACAGATTATGAAGCTCAGAGACGTGCCGTTCCCAGGAGGGTTTGTTGGACACAGTTAAAGACATTCAACAGTTGCAGTCTGAAAACTCAAGAAAAAAAACCCAAAACAAAACAAAAACAAAACTAAATCTGTTTAAACAAGACATTTTCAGGAGCCTGTGTTAAACACAAGTGTTCATGGTGTTTGATTTTCAACAAAAAGGTGAGCGTGACTAACTGAAAAACTGTTGGCTAATGCTAAACTTACTTGTGGCAGTAATTCTACGTGTGAGAGGCTTGTTTTAGCACACAAATCATCTCACCTGTAGTTCCAACCAAGTCAGCTCTTCCTGTTCAGATTGTGTTAAAATAAAGGTCAAATTAACCCCAATTTACCCCAAAGCGTAACACAGTACACGAGCAGCATATGCACACATTTGGCTTTCCATTTTACAATTTACACCTGCAGTGTCATATGCGCATCCAGCGGTTCTAATTAGAGATAATTAATCAGATAGAGTTCTAATTTTGCAGCGTCAATTTTGCAGCGTCAATTTTGCAGCGTCAATGGAGCGTCTACAGGCTTTTTAGCAGGGGAAATGGTGTCAAAATAAACTTCCGATGCCATTTCAAAATATGTTGTCTAAAACCACTACAGTCGCTCGGGGAATGACTCGTGATAGACTACAGAAAGTTTACAGCCGTGGAAGATAAATGTAAAACACTTTACGGAGTGAAACAGCAACTTTACAAGAACATCTTCTGAAGGAAAAGGCGTGTGGTGCAGACAACCAAAGTGAAATGGTGAGAAGCTTCATTAATACGGCTTGTTATCGATGCAAAGCATTGTCTCTCTTGTTGTCAACTTTTATATTGTGATTAAAACGTAATTCATTCAATCAACAAATGTGAGAATACACAGAGGCTGGCATCACAGGAGCAGTTCTGCTGCCTCTGGTGTAAACTGAAGCTTTTAAAAGTACGCGCGTATGCAGCTCTGCCGACGTTACATGCTTGGTGTAAATTCCGGGTAAGTCTAACTTGAGAAACAGAAGTTCTAACAGAGCAGTGCTTTCAGTTAGCATCACGCACCCAGGGAATGCTGAAGACATCATTTGGAAAGTACCATACACCCCTGCAGGTTTAGAACACTGACATTCACACATGCTGTTTGTGTGTTTATGTGGTGCAATTTACCTGATTTAAATGGTTTGGTAATGTCCATCCATCTTTCAGATGCTCTTTTGTCCAGGGGCATGTCACAAAATCCCGCCCCTTACTGCACTGGTAGAATGTAATGAAGTAAAACTAAAGTACAGTAACTGGGTATCTGTACTTTACTCAAAGGTTCCTTATCACACTCTGATCTGATCTATTTTATAATGTTGTTTCCTCATCACAAACATACCTGGAGTTGTGTTTTGTTTCATTTACACATGGACCCTACATATTTACACATAGGAGTTTTTCTCTCAAACAGAAAACAGTCTGCTCCACCTTGTGATGTCATGTGGTAGTACAAGAAATGCTCAGCTGTGTTTTAAAACTCCATACACCAGAAAAATATGTGAGTAATCCTTTATTATTACATCTCCAAAGTTCAAAATACTCATTGTGATGTCATGAAGCAATAGTTGTCAACTTTTTACCTTAAGTTCAGTAAAGATTGACATGATTCTAATGAAGGTGTAGGAATAAAAAAACAGTGGAGCACTTCCTGTATTACCACATGACATCACAAGGTGGAACAGAGTGTTTTCTGTTTGAGAGAAGAACTCAGTCTAAATATTTGGAATTTGTGTGTTAAACATGTATGAATGAAACATAACGTAACTCCGGGGATGTTTTTGATGAGAAAACATTATGACATAGATCAGAAATAGCAAACTATGAAACTACTCATAATGCACATGTAAATTGAGTACAACATTTTGCTGTGAGGTAAAAGTCAGTAAACACTCTTAGTATGTTCAGGAGGATTTGTAAACACACTGTACTGAAATAGTTTTAAATATGCATGCATGGGCTGCTTGCTGCATAGACATTTTCACACCCTGGTTTAGGGAAGACTGCAATCGCCCAAGCAGAAGGTCTAATCCCTCTGAGATACCTTCATTCTCCGCGGGTCTATCAGTTTCATGCTAATATTTCACTGCCTCGTACCTCTACATGAGATTCCTAGCATTTCCAGCTCCAGGTGTTAGAATTACCACTTCAAAAACAACCTCCAAAGAAACGCCTTGTGTATTACGGGGACAGTGTAGTAACAGTAATGGGCCGGACTGATAAGCAGCAGCATATACTGTAATCCTCTTGTTGCATGGAGACACACTCTTAAAGCAATTATTCTTTCATTAAGTATCACTCCAAATGGAAATGAGGTGCTTGAGGTAGTGACACAAAGACAGACAGGCCTCTTCACATTCCTGCCTGGTTTAAGTGTTGTGTAGTTCAAGGTCTCCTCCCGAAGCCACTTATGTTAAAAATAGATGTCTGAAAACACGCGCACTGTATGAGCAATTTTTGGTTTCTGAAATGAGAGACTGAAATTAAATTTTGGTTTTAGCGTTATGACTTGTTCAACTGTGCTTAAATTATCATTACTTTTGTCTGTTTACTTTAATTTATTCACATCTTCTGTGTATTTTCTGATGAGTATTACACATCAGCTTTAACTCACTTATTTTGTTTGTTTATTTGTTTTTTTAGAGTGATTCAGCTGCTTCCAAAACAGTTTTTTTCCTTTGGACTTGGAAAATATAGTGTAGAGAAAAATCTGTTGTAATACCGACAGACTCAACATATTATGTAGAATTATTATTAAGTATTGAGAGTGAATCTTTGTTCATCACCAGTTTTAAATGAACCAGTATACATTTCTAGATTATTCAGGTCACAACTAAATAATCAGGAGAATTTTAGAAAAAGAAAATATATTTTATGTTTTAATTCAATATATATTAAAAAAATGGAAACCTGAATGTGTCTGAAATGTTTTTTAATTGGCTGTTGATGTCATATAATTTTACTTTGCAGTGGCATCACGCTGGGGGTGTTCTACATGTATCTCTATTGGCGGGATGTTCTGCAGTAACCATGGAGACAGAACGCACACATTAGCAAACACTGACAAAAAAAAGTTTCAAGATAAAACTGAAAAAGCTTAAAAGTGTTCAGGTGTTTGATTTTGAAGAGCGCAGATCATCTCACCTGTTGTAGTTCCAACTAAACTGGCTCTTTCTGGTCAGATTGTGTTCAAATTAAGATCAGACTAAGTCTAACTTGATCAACAGAGCTTCTAACAGAGTAGTGCTTTCAGTTAGCATCACACCCCTATGGAATGTTGATGTCATCAGTTGCAAAGTATGAATAATTGAGAAAGTCTGATTTCACAAAGACGGTCAGACATTAGAGGATTGGTGATAAGATTATTTTTCATGGACCAGTCAGAGGGAGTGCAGAGTCTGTAATTCTCCTATATGTCACACACTGACTGGATATCTCATGAACAATAACTACAACCAAACCTTTGTATTCCTCGCTCAACACAAGTCAAAAGTGCAGCAGAAACTCAATGCACACACGCACAACTTCAATACCATCTCTGAGAAGTGTGCTCACTCTGCTGCTGAATAGGGTGTTACACAAAACAAGCGAAAAAGGTTATCTGGATGGCTAATACTTTCTAAGGTCAGTACACAAAGTTAGTGTGCTCTGAGGGAATAAAATAGTTGCGAGAGCCAAATCACATCTCGCTTTCTCCATCTCCTTGCTGCTTGTATTGATTGCCAGCTGTCTTCTGGGTAGGCAGACTTGTGGATGACCTTTAAAATGTCTTCCTTATGTGTGTTAGTGCGGGGCTGTGGGTGCCTATGCCATTACGTTTATGTCCAGTTATGTCACTTCTGCCATGGCGTCTTATTGTTGCATTGATTTACTGCCATGTTCTGAGCTTTTGGTGCATGAAGTTACTTAAACTGAATTTTACTACATGTCAAGTATATTTTAAGGTCCTATATTATGCAAAATTGACTCTTGTGAGGTTTAAGACATGTTAGAATGTTGTGAACTAATCAAAACATACCCAGAGTTGTGATTTGTTGCATTTACAGATGTTTGAGTAACTATTTATTATTAGTCTGTCTACATCTCCAAAGCTTAAATACTCTGTTCCACCTTGTGATGAAGCAGTAGTTCTCAAGTTAACAGCCACTTTTTACCTTTAGTTCGGTAGAGATGGGCATTTCCAGAGCTGAAATCATCCAAATGATTCTAGTGAAGGTGCATGGAGTTTAAAAACACAGTGGAACACTTCCTGTATTACCACATGACATCACAAGAACAGAGTGCTTTCCTTTTGAGAGAAAAACTCTAAATAAATGCCTAAATATGCAGGTTTTGTGCATTAAACATGTGAATGAAACAAAACTTAACTCCAGGTGTGTTTGTGATGAGGAAACTGCATTATAACATATATCAGAAAATAGCATAATATGGGCGCTTAAATCATCAAAATAAAACCCAAATTAAATCCAACAGTACCTGTCAAAATACATTGGCTGCGCATGGCTTCATCTGCAGTCCATATGATGTCTGTGTATGTGCATGTGCGTTGCATGCACGGCTGGACACAGATGCTAAACAGTCCAAGAAGAGAAGGTTAAGTGGGAAGGTCAACAGGAGAGGAGCGGCGGAGATATCCATCACAGAAACTAATACGTTTCCGTGGACACCCTGGCTATTTATTTTTATTTCTGAAGGGAAAAGAAGACAGTTTGTGCAGGTGAGCTGGCAGCCTGCCTGGGGCCCATCTGACATATCCTCTACAGATATTTGGAGGAGAACACGGAACGAGTGAGTAAACAAACTGACTGGGAGAGGCAGCGTTGTGTTTGCCGAGCAGGATCATTTTATTTTCTTAAATTCGGGGTCATCCGGTCAAAGCTATATATTAAAACCAATGTGGACTTTGTTTACACTGAAGGCAAGAATCTTTAATGAAAATGTCAAGTTATTTTGATAGTCCTTTGTGGAACTAATTAGCCAATCCATCACGAGTCAAATAATTACATGTCAGATGATTATGGTACAGTTTTAGCCCTCTGGATTAGATAGCAGTGTGTGTCAGATTAACAAAAATTACGCTGAAGGTATCTTAAATGCAGTAACATTTAATTCACTCTTACAAATTCAAAATTATGTATTCTGTATCATTTCTTATTTATTTGATCCTGGTGTTTTTATTTAGCTATTTTGTCCGTAAATAAATTTATATTCCTAATATGAACTCGGCTCCAAATTCGCCCCCTGCACTGCTAGCCTCGTGAGTGTCATTTGAGTGAAGTCAAATGCAATGGGTGACGTCATTCTCCCTGAGAGAATGACGTCAAGCACAGACTTCTTTATACAGTCTGTGCTTGAGAATCAGCGTTAATGTTGTGGTGCCTGATTTTCACTCTGCGAAAGGTGGAAGTTTGTTTAAATTGGTCTAACACTTCCCTAGCTCTCACAAACCCTTTAGCAGATTGTTAATATCCACCTGTATCAAATGTTGGAAGCACAGCTTTAGAACAACTTATTCACTACAAACTGGCGTGGACCGCCCAGACCCCTCCATAGCTTCACTGCTGTCTCATTTTGCCACTTTCACTTGTCATTTTACAATAAACAAAATGAACTCATTTACAAAATAAATAAAATAAAGTTGGGTATCCCAGCTTTACTGTCAGGCTGGGTTGCTCACAATTTATAATCTGCCAAAGTTAGTCAGACAGATAGATAGATAGATAGATAGATAGATAGATAGATAGATAGATAGATAGATAGATAGATAGATAGATAGATAGACAGATAGATAGATAGATAGATAGACAGATAGATAGATAGATAGATAGATAGATAGACAGATAGATAGATAGATAGATAGACAGATAGATAGATAGATAGATAGATAGATAGACAGATAGATAGACAGAGACAGTAGCCGCTAATATCCTAATGAAGACAAGTGTGAGCCTGTGGTAGGGTACCATTAGGCCTTTTACGATAATTACTATATCGATTTATCATTCAATATATGTTTGATGGAACAATAACTTTTGGACGCCTTTAAAGGACCTATATTACACCAGATTGACTCTTGTGAGCTTTAAACCATGTTATAATGCTGTTACCTCCTCAAAAAACATACTTGAGATTGTTTCATGTGAATGAAACAAAACACAACATCACAAGGTAGAACAGTGTGTTTTCTGTTTGAGAGAAGAACTCAGCCTAAATATGCAGGGTTTGTGTGTTGAACTTGTGTGAATAAAACAAAACATAACTCCAGGTATGTTTGTAATGAGGAAATAACATTAGAATGTAAATCAGAAAATGTTTAATATGGGCACTTTAATGAAAGAAAAAAAAAAAGATGGCTCAGCCACAAAAACTTCAGTGGTTTTATATTCACACCACTGCCCAAAAAGTGCAGTATTTACAGCAAGACTTACAGAGATAAGTATCATCAGGTCCAGATTACCCCAGAAATCAGCAGAGCTCCCCTTAAATACCCCTTAGCCCCTCCCCCGGGCTAACCAATTAACAAATTATAGGGTTTTAACTTAGCAAAACAGTACTTGAAAACCATAAAGCAAATCATACAGGTCTATTAACATAATAAAAAAGACTTGGTTATGTTATTGTTATTATTTTAATAATTCATAAACACAATAAATCAGGGAATAAACACACAAGTGGTCAATAATGGTTTAGTCCGTGGTCACACGACGTCCAAGAGCGCGCCACCAAGCGCCACCAAGCGCTATTTACAGTGTGACCAGGAAGTGCTCCGGTTTGGCCCGTGAACCAGAGCGACATGAAGACATGAAGACATGAAGACTGCAGCAGGTAAGGAGCGCGTGTGCGCCGAGTGTACACCCCTGAACGCACGAGTGAGAGAAGAGACTCCATGTAGCGGGGAACTGTAAACTGTAAACCCCGAAACAGTTTACCGGAGTTTGACTTTAGCTCCAAGGGAGCGCTCCGCGCGCCCCACCGGCGGCGGCGCGCTCTCGGGTCAGAGAAGGTCACGCGCCGGTTTGACAAAGCTTTAATGCAAGAAACTTAAGCAAACATGATGAAAACGTTCAATGACTTAACACTGTGACAAAAATCGTATTAAGAGCATATTTTATTTATTTGACATTTGAGATTTTTTTTTTTTTTTACTATGTGTCATTTTATGAGTGTCCCACTTTATCAAGCTACTTTGGATAATCTGGGATGGCATATTTGGATAATGTGAGACAGTCAGTGGTTTAAATATACATTATAAAGATTCAGAATGTCACAAAATAGTGATTAACAGCCATAAACACATTTACATAGAAGAATAGGAACATAGGAAAAAAAAAAGTGTGTTATATAGGAACTATGACTGTGCTGCTGTCATCCTCCAGGGTACACCCTGCCTAATGCCCGTGCTGCTGTGATTGGGACCAGATATTAACTATTCTCACACTGTAAAATGTGATGACTTTAACTGGGAACAAAGTTTATAACATGTTAAGATTTTTAGTCCCCAGATCTGAAAGATCTGTAGGTTATCTACTTTAGAAGGTGGTTTTAAACAAGCAGGTAAAAATTGAGAATAAAGGGTCTGTGACAGACAATACAGATCTAAATTTCATTTTAAACCTTATACTAAGTCTAATAAACCTTATCAGGAAACACAGAGAGAAATTTACTATTTCCATGTATTTATTTGTGTCACATTTTCTCTATTGATTGGAAAAGTAAAATGCTTTATATTTAAGTGTTGCAGATTATAAAATGAGGTGTCCCACATTATCAAATCTCCAAGAAAATTTTGGTGAAAACACAAAAAAGACAAAAAGTTATGCCATTCATTTCACTTTTGTTATACCCTTTCAGTTGTTTTTGATCTAGTTAGAAAACATGTTAAGGTTTCCTGAATGGTACAAGTCTATATCGGCGAGTCAAAGTAAAATTTTCAAAAAGCGTCCCAGATTATCCAAATTCACAATATTTATCATGGCCACATTTTCTTTGTAATAGTAGAGACATTTTGGTAAATTTTATTTTCTTCTATTAAATTTTAGCTGTTGAATAAATAACTTCATCATTCATTATAACACACAAACTAACACTTTTTGCTATTTATTTATAGCAGCTTATATTTTAAAACAGTAACACACATTTAGAATCATTTGGGCTAATTCAACTTTATGGTTTTGTTTCATTATTATTCTTTATCGTCAAGATATACTTCAAAATTTGTTATCGTGACAGCCCTATATACAGTACCATGTATATTTTGGGGGGAATATTCATTATATTATATTTAGTCACTGGTCCAGAGGCGAGGTCACCGAGCTGAAACTTGACTGGCAGAGTTGCACTCGACTAAATTAGATTCATTAGATAGTGATTGTCACTGTAGAGTGGGTGGAACATGTAGACTACACGTTGAGATTTTTTTTTTGCAGACTTAACAATTGAACCCACAGACTTCTCACTGTGAAACCTCTACCCTGTGTGTCAAACTATTTTAGAGTTAGAACCCTACTGGTGCGAAACCCTATTAAGAGAATTTCCTTTCTGCCGGGCACACATGTCTGAACGAACTCAGGATTTGATTGAGTTTTTAAAATTGGTGAAAATGTCAGCTCCCATGCGTGCGCTGAGATGTGGAACAATGTCTCACCCACCTCCATGACTCCCATCTTTGCTTCCTCCTACATCCTGTGTCACAAAGCTCCTTGTTCTTCTCTTCTTCCTCCCTCCTGTCCCCTCTTCGTCCAACACCTCTTATCATTATGGCAAACTCCTGCTATGACAAGTCACGCTCTGATCTATTTCTATCTACCGCAGACAAGTGTTACATACGCTCCAACTGTTGCTGTGCACGCTCACCGTCCTCATGACGGAGAAGAGGTGTCACCAACAGCGAAAACTGCTGCTTTTTTCCTGCAGTTGAAGTGGTCAACATCTGTTTGGGCTACACTGGTGTTTAAAATTCACTTCGCCAGCATGTCTATTACAGTGTTGACGCGAGGTGTTAAAATGGTACCAAAATGTCAGCAACTTGATGTGTAAATGAAATGACAGATATAAAACCTGTGAGATTTTTTTTTTTTTACAGCATTCTTCTTCAGTTTTTAATTTACTTCACACGAGATTTCAAGGTGCTCTGTGCCATGTGCTTTGCCTGGAATGTTTCACAGTATGCCATTAAACTTATCTGTCTTGCATTTATCCAATTACAGATGTTGTTAATGCTTTAAAATATCACAAAAATATGCTATAAAGTCACCTGCTTGGGTCCATTAAGAGAAATAAGTTTAAAGTAAACATATTGTACTTGTTAGGGGTGGGACGAGGCACAATTTTCATGAGATGAGACACACCACGAGATTAGGTCCACAAGAACGAAACAAGACACGATTTTGACATAATTTGTAATAAATAAGCAGTGCAATCCATTTCACAATTCTGGCTTCACTATTTGTATATATTTTATGTAATACTTTAGCAATCATTACATTACTTTTTGTAACTACAGCTTCTCAAATTGCATAACTCACCAGCTCTTAACTCTTTTTTTAGTCCAAGCCAAAGGTAAATTCACCGAAAAAAATCTCACAAAATCATTTTTCTCACATGTGACAATCTTGTGGCAATTTTGTCTGGCAAGATCTTGTGGCATGAGATCTTGTCCATCCCTAGTACTTGTGTCTGTTATAAAATTACAATCTATGACACCCGTGGATCATTATGTTATAATTTAGACAACTTAATAAAAGAAACAAGTCCGCTGACGTTCGCGTTAGAAAACTGCGGTACCCAATATTAATGATATTAATGTCATCACAACAAAGAGCCATGGAGCTGTCGACCCCTTCTATGGATCATGCTAGCAAGCCATCCTTTTTTTTCCATTTGTACCAAAATGACTATGTGACGCTGTCAAATCCTATGCATATCATCAATTAAGAAAATAAAACTGGAGAATGAAGTTAAGTACAGAACAGTGAGCAGCAATATGGTGTCTTGAAAATTGAAACTATTTCAAATTGCTCAAAAATGCATGAATCACTAGTAAATAGTGAGGGGAAACCTATAGCACGGTTAAATGCTCTGAAAAGTCGATTTTGCATAATAATGCCGTACAGTGGAACATCCCGGGCAAAGCTATAATATCTCCGTGGAGACAAACAGGTGGCAAACACTCTAAGAGAAAAGTTACACAGTACACACTTAAGTTGCGCATAATTGCTTAATGGGTAGACATGAGTAATTTCATTGTTAGCTCAGAAACACCCCAAGAAATGTCTGCTCATATTTGTTTTGGACGTGGGCGCAGAGGTCAATGCCAGCTCTTCGACAATATTCATAACGCAGTAGAAACAGTTCCTGAGGTACAATGGGGCCTGTTCTTAATGATTATGTGAGTTGTATTGAGTTGGAGTTAGAATGACCTATAGCTTTTCCCAAGTAGCCAACTAAACTGCTGCAAGCTGTCTGGGCTTCTGAGCTGTAATCGTTTGACCAAATGATGCCTGCAACTTCTCAATAAGAAAAATTGTTTCTTATATAAATGGTATGGAGAACTAATAACTCATTGATCGATCTGGGATGCTATTATTTTGTGGAAGTTTTTGTCCCCAGTGACTAACCTTTAGGAGTCAAACATTTCTTAAAGGGCCCATATTACGCTAATTTCTGATCTGTTATAATGTTGTTTTCTCATCAAAAACATACCTGGAGTTGTGTTTTGTTTCATTCATTCTCTCAAACTGAAAACACTGTTCCACTTGGCGATGTCATGTGGTAATATAGAAAGTACTTCACTGCGTTTATAAACTCCATACACCTTTACTATTGCCAATCTCTACTGAACTAAAGGTAAAAGGAGCTGAAAACTACTGCCTCATAACATCACAAGGTGAAACAGAGCATTTTGAGCTTTGGGGTTGTAGACAGACTAATAATAAAGGGTTACTCAAACGTGTCAATGAAACAAAACAAAACTCACACAACTTTTGAAGAGTTAGCAGCATTATAACATGGCTTAAATCTCATAAGAGTCAATTTTGTGTAATATTGGATCTTTAAAAGACCTTTACGCGTGGGTTAGTTTCATTTTGGATCCTGTTTAGCCCAAATTTAATGATTTAATGAAGTGATCAAGTTATAACAACTGCCTTCTGTGGTCATAGTGATTCAAATCAAAATATTACATCTTTTGAACGGGGTGAGATCCTCTGTGGGTCCTCACAAAATCCTTCAAATCAGGAAGGAATTGTTTGTCTAAATAGATCAGATTTAGTTGTACTCAGAAAGCCAAATATTGTCTTATGTGGTACTTGTTGTGGAAAGCTCAACAAATTCTTGCTGGTGTAAATAAGTGGGGCATGGGCAAATTTGTAGCATATTATAGGCGTATGTGCTGTACAATTATGGATAAAAGACCTGTTTAAATGATGAACGTCCACTCTTTGATTATGTATATATTTGTGGTCAATGGTGCATTGATTTAACCTTTGCAGCCTCGAGGACGGGGCTGTAGGGTCAAGGAGACATCAGTCAAACCTGAAACTTAACACTAGACATTGAGTTACCATGTTATTGTAGTTTTTAGCTCTTAAGTGTAGAGTTTCTCATGAAGAATGCATTTGCAGAAACTATCTATGTTGCCAAGGGGTCTAGGGACTGTCCTTTGATTTTTCTAATATCTCTATTGCCTATACGTGACTTTTGGTTGTGCTAATTTTAATTAAATAATCAAAATCAAGAAATATTTCAAGTGCCTATGACAGGTTAGATTACAAATTTTACAAAAAACACAGTTAAGCTCTATATTTAAGTTTTTACTAAAAGTTTTACATTTTTTTCACCAGTTTGGCCATGTTTTAGGTTCAAAATTTAATTTCCTGGTTGATATCATGCTAGGGAAATCCATAACCTAGTAACAGACGGCGACAGACATTTTTGGTTGGTGGAGCTTTCGGGGTGCTAAGGTCTTCACTGTGGGGTGTACACATAACATGTTAATTTAGAGCATTTTATGCAGACCCCCTCCACCTACCATGTTTACTTTGCTGTTTCAAACAAGTGTAAATGTAGTTAACCCCTGTTGTGGACCTAATATGGAATTATTTTGTTTATTAGTCTCATTTGTGCGCTCTGTGGTTGTATATTGAACATTTTTAGTCGAGACTAAATGTCCTGTGAAAATGGGACAAAGATCTTTGGGGGAGCTATGGGGAGCAATGGCCATTCTCATGCCCCCTCAAGCTTTTCCTCTAATGTACACAGAAATGATAATTTGACAAATAAAATGATAAGAAAACACCTTAATTTAGCTGAAATCATGTTTAAAGTATATCAAAAAAATCAAAATAAAAAAAATAAATCTTAAGTGTAAATTGTGTCTAACTTTTGGATAGAATTGTCCCTGATATGAAGTCATCAATATGTTTGCTATACAATTTTCCATATATTTTTCAACTTTTCTTCACAAGTTGCTTCTTGATTATTGTAAAACTATCATTTATATTTACAGCATGTACTCTCCCACCAAATTACGTCAAAATTAGAGGCTCATAAAAACCTGTCATACCCACTTTAAATTAGAAAAATACATTTGAATATTGAACAGAGGTGGAGTCCTATCACCCCCTTGAGCACCATACGTTGTTGTCTGCTCGTAAATCCAGGATAGTGACGCTTTTTCTGGCTGTGAGTGGAGGGCAAACTGTGTGTGTTCAGAGCCGATGGAAGCAATCACTCTCTTATGTCTTTGCTGTAGTCTCTGAGGTGCCATGAAACGTTTCACTGTAATCTCCCCATAGACCTTGATGTATTTGTTAGCGCTTAGTGTGTATGTGTGTGTATGAACCAATGCACCAACCAATGTCTGCACCCACCACCAAAAGGTACTGTGCTTTTCTTTTCTTTTTTTCTTTTTTTTTTTTGACCTCTCATGTACCCTTCCCTGCGGGCGAACGATCCAATCAGAGGATAAGCCTATTCCAGACCCACCCCCTGGGACCAGCTAAGATCCAATTGGATAAGAGTTCGTTTCAGATTAGTATCAACCGGGGAACGGGGACAGAGGGACCACACAGACAGACAACCATCATCAGGATGAGGAAGATGCAAAAGTGCAACAAGAGAAATGAATTTACCCCGGGTTCGTTTACATTTAATTAGGGAATAATCAGCCCCACTTCCTGGACCACACCTGGGACTCAGGCCTGAATACACTTGTTTGTGTGTCTGCTGCACACGCCTCTTGTGTAGGAAAATGTTGATGTAATTTTAATCACTTATTTTCTAATCTCACTCCCAAAACACAATGTTGATTAATCTGATGATAATAAAAGTAGTCTTGACTTTGTTCTGAACAAGGTTAAGGAGCCACAAATTATCTGAGGTGAACTGCTGGCGTTAAAGAACTGCAGGTAAACAAGCCTATGATGGAATATTAGTAAATTAAATGCAATTGAATAACCACTTGTAAATTAGAATAGAAACTCTAATGCCATAATATTACTAGTAGCTTTAAAATCACAAAATCACCATCCAACTTTCATGAAACTGTCAAAAATGGAAATAAATTCAAATATGGATCATTGGGGAATTTTGATTTATTTATTTATTTATTTATTGGTTTATTTATTCAGTAGGTGGTCTTAGATAGTTCTGATGTTTCCATTTCACTATATTGGCCAACTTTATATCTTTCAACCTAAGTTTTCCAGTTGACAGAGTAAAAAATATATCCTTTGCAGATTCAGTTAAATTAGAAACATTTGGTTTTAAGAAGTAAATTATTCTGAATATATGTGCAAATGAACTTCATCACTTTGTCCTAGGGCTGGGCAATATGAAAGACAAAATTAATCAGGGTTTTTCATATTAATTACCACAATGTTTGATTCTGTTTTATTTTCTTTGTTTATTATTAACTAATAAAATTAATTTCAGTGTTAATTTCCTGAACATAAATAAGACAGACTTTTAATAATTGCCTTTAAAAACAAAACAAAATGATAAAAATAAATATAGTCTGGAGGTCTTAAAAAAAAAAAAAAGGCTCAAAGACATTTTTATTTCCAAAGCCATTTTAATTTTGTATTCCTTACGATCTTACAGTGCTAATTATGTAATTTTTTTTAAAACTTTGACTTCTTAACCTACTGTAGGACTTTGAGATTTCCTTGAAATGTAGTGCAACATAAATAAGATGTATTATTATTATTATTATTATTATTATTATTATTTTTATTTTTATTTTTTTTTTATTTATTTATTTTTTATCAAATTTGTTCCTCCAAAGTCTGAACTCTGCTCCAAATTGACAGAGGATTGGCTGTCTTCATATAAAAGACCCAGGTTGATCATTGATGATTAGAAATTACTAATTGCCATTTAAATTCTGCATTTCCTATGATCTTGAACTGCTAATTATGTAATTGTTTTAACTTTGACTATTTAACCTGCTGCAGCAGTTTTCCTTGAGCTGTAGATCTCTTTATATAAAAGACCCAGGCTGATCACAGACTATTCTAAATGGCTCAGTTGTGATCTCTATTACAACAGGATTAATTGCAGTTCTCTACTTTGACTCCATTATCATGAATCTCCCTTGTTTGCCACTACACACTCCACAAGCACTGCTTTCATTACGCCTAAGCAAGAAACACTTAACACACCGATTGAGAGAAAGAAGAGAAAGAAGCTCGGGACTATAAATGTGAAATTTGAGCATGGTAAGGCCATTCAGTGATAATGATGGTGCTAGGAACTGGAAGAAGAGTACCAAGAATTACTACAAGACTGAATGACATTAAGCAAAAGTATTAAAGTACCCGTTTAAAATGTGCTCAAAGGGTAAAAAGTAAAAGTATTTCACCCATATTTTGAGATCTAATAATCTTCAAATGTAGTGATTCTGATAAAGATTTGGTCTGAATTTTGCTCAATAGAAACTGTTCAATTGATGTTTTTCCCCTAGCTGTTTCTATTAGTATTTTTTGTTTGCAAATTATGAACTTAAAAAATAACTCTGTTCAAAATTGTACTGAAGTAGAAAGTACAGATACATGCTACATTACTACTTTTACTTTGTCACTTTCCACTGGTCTTGCCTCATTTCAGATGTATTGTAAAAGCAGCTTTTATGCTAAAAATGAGACCAATATGAGCTGTCTGCATCTTATTATAACGAACTTTTATCGAATGTGAACCAGGAAGTGCGCTGTTAGCATGCTAGTTGTTGTGAGAAGTAGAGTGGCAGCAAAAAATTGTTGTGAAATGCTCTTATAAACTCATCACGGTGAATATTAGGATGCTAAGAATGCGCTAGGAGTGAAGAATATGATATAGAACCGCTGCACGCCTTTTAAAAAATGAATGTGTATAACTGTTTTTAACACAAGTTACGTTAAAAATGTCATGAATCATCTAGTCACCTGGGCATGTTGTAGCGTAATCGTAACAACCACAACAACAAAACAAGTGACGCTCCATAGAACACAATTAGCAGCTAAAAGACGGTTGCAAATGAGGCTTAAAATGTCACGACCACATGTTTAGGAAAATAATATGTTTCAGTCAATATGTTTCAGTCTTCGTTCCTTAACAAGTTTATGTGCAGCTGTCCCAACTCAACACAATAAAGTACATGGCGTTTACATCGATTTTTCCATGTGATACTTTTACTTGAGTATTTCTTTGCCTGGTATCGGTACTTTTACTTGAAGTTGCAATGTGTAACTTTCTGGTGAAGGGTCCGTCAAATACTTTTCTCCATGATGATGTTATTTCTTTGTCTGCAATGTTTCACACTGTGATATTAAACCTTTAATTTCCTTATCATGGAAACCAAACCAAACCAAGTTACAGGTCAGATCTGTGGAGAGGCTGTTCAGAGTCAGAATGCCTGTTTTTCTAGGTATTTCTGAGCTATAAAACCAGCTGTAATTAAATAAATGTAAAGTTGAGCTCTTTAATGTCATACTGTGGAACATTCCAGGCAGGCAGGTGATGGGCCCCCAATCAGAAAGTTACATAGTGTACCTTTAAGTAACAAAATTGAGTGCTTCTTCCACCACTGGGCAAGACGTTTATTTGACATGAAAAAAGCTTACACACATCTTTATCCTGCTGTCATCTGTACTTGGAAACATGCTGTGATTCCCAATAACTTCTTAATTATCGTATATTAAACATTAACGCTGTCACTGAAGCTAGAAAACCATTTATTAGACTAACAGTATGGTGTTTGTTGCATCTCTTTGTTTACACGTGTTGTCTGTGCATTAGAGCTGCTGGCAGTCACTTCACACTCAGCTGTGAATGTTGATTTTCACCTCTGTGACACGCAGATATGTATATTGTCTCGAACTGTACTCAAAACATCCTGAGGCGTTTGAGTGGGCTGGAGTCCAAAAAACTCTTTTCTTCCTGACTGTTAGTAGCCATGGATGGGAATACAGAGGAATTAATTAGCTGCTACACTTATACTGTATTGTCACTAGATCAAACATAGATTCTAGTTATAGCTTTGCCAGTGATTATTATTTCATTTCATTATTATCCATCTACAGAGTAGCTTTTATGTGAAAAACAAAACACAAATAAAAACTATGCGCCCTTTTACCCATATATGGTAAGATCAATCAAGATAATATTATGCAGATGTTCCATGGTTCCCTAATTCAAAGCGTATCTCCAGTTATAATTGTATTTGTGTTTTTTAAGAACTGCTGTAATCTCTGACTCTGTGTTTCTGTTCACTCCAGTACTGACCAGATGACCACTGACTCAACAAGCTCTCTGCAGCCAATCTGTTCTTCTGTGCTTTATCCATGTTGAGCAGCTGTTTTCACTCATTCCTCACAGCTATTTGTCAAGACCAATCTTTGAACAGAACAGTATTCTGCAGTGCTGGATTTAGATTCTAGTTTTATACTTGCCAGAGATTACCCATTACATCCACTAAATTAATTCCTAATTGATTACATATTTGCTTGTATTTGAAATGCATTTTTAAAGGGCTGTTTTCTGATCTATGTTGTAATGTTGTGAGATGTCGTGGTAATACAGGAAGTGCTTCTCTGTTTTTAAATGCCATACTCCAACTCTAATCATTTGGATGATTTCAGCCCTGGAATTTCCGATCTCTACTGAGCTGTTAATGTGTGTGTGGCAGAAGACCTTCCAGAGGAATACTCCGAGACCTTCCAGGGGAAGTACTTGGAGAGAATGAACCATTTCATCACCAACCGAGACAACAGTGCGGAGTAAGAATGAGACCTTTCCTTTTCAGCTGTCGTCTTAATATATGCATCTTTCGTACTTGCCTTGGTTAAGAGGACATACCATCATACAGCAATCAAATGTATCTATAATTCCAACCCTGGAATATCTAAGTTTTTGATCCTTTTACTTGCAGAGTTTTATTATGCATAGTTCATCTTGAGCCAACCACTATATTTAATATTTTGACCTTTCCTAAAAGAACCTCCAAGTTTGACCCTTATCATTTGAATAAAGTTTCTGTGACCTGAAAATCTGCACCAGAGAAAAGTGAAAACCTCCTTGAGAAAAGTTTAAGACTTGGTTTGATCTGCCTAAGTCCAGATTTAGTTCTGATTTTGTCTGGGGGTGTTTTACATGTGTCTCTAGTCTCTAGTCTCTATTGGTGGAACGTTCAGCAGTTACCATGGTGACACAGTGCATACATTAGCAAACAATTTTAAGATGCAGTACTACAAAATGGATTTAAAGAATTAATTTTCAGGAGCCTGTGATTAATACGAGCGTTCATGGCCCTGTTTAGGTGTTTGATTTTTAACAAAAAAGGTGAGAGTGACAACCTGAAAAACTGCTGGCTAATGCTAGCTAGCTTGTGACTGTAATTTTATGTGTAAGAGACTTGTTTAAGCGCGCAAACCAGCTCACCTGTTGTAGTTCCAACCAAGTCAGCTCTTTCTGGTCAAACTGTATTAAAATAATAAATAAATAGTCTAACTTGAGTTAACAAAGCTTCAGACAGAGTCTGCTTACAGTTAGCTTCACACCCCCAGAGAATGCTAATGATTGATGTATCATATTAACATCTTGATAACATGTTTACAGGACGTTTACGACTGACGAAAATACATGTAGTTATGAAAACTAAAACTTGCGCTTTTTTTAAACTTCAATTTCACTTTCAATTTCAATTTCTCTTTATTGTCACATACATACAAAATATATAGCACAGATGAAATTGCTGTCCTCTCCCACCTCAGTGCAAACATTTAAATGTGCCAAACCAAAATGTGCAAACAACAAAAAAAAAAAGTGCAAACAAAGTGACATTCAAGTAAAACGGAATGTAAAGACATACTGGACTAGACAAAACCACAGTAGACAGAACAAAAATTGTGCAGACATTCAGGTAAACATTCAAATACCTGAAACTTTACTTGATTCTCATTTGCAATTTATTTCTTTAAAGAAACCCTTGTACACATAGACATTATACGGTGTCAAGGAAGTCTATTATTTATTATTAAATTAAGTTCTTTTGACATTTCCACAGCGTTCCCTCTGGCCCGGAGAATTATAGCCTCATTACGTCACAGCCATATTGAAAGCCCTCCATCAAGATTTTAATAACTCCTCTCATCGCAAATAAATGAACTCCTGAGTTTGATGCGAGCCGTCCACTTTTTCCCCCTAGTGATGCAAAATCTGTGTAATACTGGCCCAACTATCTAGTGAAGATTTAGAAAGTGCAGAGCCAGGGTCTGCGCCTACGTTCCTGCCGGTAATTAGTGCTGGAGTGGGGCTTTTGATTAATTACCGTGCATCGTCTTTGCGTGTGTGCGTGTGTGTGTGTGTGTGTGTGTGTGTGTGTGTGATTGCATCGCTGTAAACTGTGAGAATGTAGAATTATTAGAAATCAGCTGCAGTGAGTGGCCATTTGTGTTAAGTGTTTCCTGTTTAGGCATAATGACAGGAGTACTTGTAGAGGAGTGCGTAGCCAACAAAGCGAGATACATGATAATGGAGTCAAAATGGCTGCTCGTTCGTGTACATGTATGATTTAGGAATGTAGGTCAGCTCAGGCCTCATTAGAAGTTCACGCTAAGAGCCCCAGGCCTACAGGGGAGAGCCATAATAAAGAGACTATGTTTATGGATGAGATGAAGCATGCATGGGTCTGGTTGGCAAAGGCTGCGTACTGTCCAAGCATGCTCTCACGCAAATGTAACTTAGGTTAAATTAATGACGAAGGGATCCAGCTGGGGCGGCGTTAGTAAATAAATTAAGCCTTATATGTGAGAGGCTCCGAGGGGATTTTTGACTTCAGAAGGATAGCGGAAAGACAGAGGAAAGGGAGGATGGGGAGAGGATTAACAGTTTTGAATTATGAATTTTTAGGTGATTAAAAATACACGGACACATTAGTTATGTGTATAGAAGTATGGAAAATGGATAAAACTGAAGATAAAAAATTAATATTGATTATGTGGAAAACAATCTCATGAGATTTTTTTTTAAGATGGTTCTAAAAAGCTGTGCTACAATGACAAAAAAAAAATTCTTTCCACTCATCAGTCTTTCATTTGTATGAGTCAGTCTTAGACTTAAATAGTACAGATTGCTTTAATTGCTTCTTAGATTGCTTCTGTACCGAGGTTTTGTGATTACATAATTCCAGCAGACTGCACAAAAATGTCAAATGCTAATGTAAAGCAGTTCTAATGCAGAAATTCTTGATAACTCTTTACAATTACTAACTCACCTCGCCCGACCTGAGTTAAGACCCGACCCACCTGCCCTGAAGAAATGGGTTCAGATTTTGGGACCGCTCATATTAAAACTCAAGTCTTGGGCACCCCTGCAGCTGGCCATCGTATCTGCAGAAGCGCTGCCTGTGAACATGAGTATGTGTAATCACACATCGTTTTACACATCACTCAAATGCACTGTTCAGGACTCATTTGAAATTGCTTGCACAAGGGAGTGTAGGACTGAAGCAACCTGGCAAGGAGCCTATCTGACCCAGCGTCTCTGTCCAGGTGAGGAACTCTTTCATTGGCCCTGTAGACCTGTATGACCTGCGTCTTACCTCATTCATGATGGATCATCAATTTGCAGATATAAAACTATTCATAACATGGCTGCTTTGAGCGCACAGTACATCACGTCTCTTGTTTTTTTCATTTGGCGTTCATTGCATAAAGAATAAGAGTACATTGTGAGTGCAAAAGTCATGTGCCCTCGTTTGTTAATCGGAGCTACAGAACATTTTAGTTGAGGCTTACCTGAAATATAGACCTGGAGCTGCAGTGACAAAGCTACATACACGGGTGTACTTAAAAGTGTCTAGGTGAAGAGCTTCTCTTGCAGTTTTAGCCTCTGTATATTCTCATGTTTAAACACCAAACTGTTTTATATTGCTTATTCTTTACAGCAATATCAAGCCGTGGCTGCAGTGCTCGCATTAATTAGGTTACTTACCTTTTAAGTTTTGGTGTCCACACACCATCCGCCTTTTCCTTCATACATTTTTCTTGTAAAATTGACGTTTGATGTGGTTGTTATATTTATCCCCCACAACTATAAACTTTTCATAATCCATCATTTACTTTGACACCACATGCTGTTTTCTTGTCTTTCCCCTAAAAAACCTGGAGATGCTCCACTGATGCTGAAAAATTAACCTAAAACCGAGTGACACGTAGCATAATTACTCTTGTTGGATTGTAATAATTACTCTGGTGTAGATTGTCCAACTGGTTAAACTGACCCGCACCGGTGTTACTTAAGTTATTCAACCCACCTGAACAGGTTGACCCGCGCACCGCTAATAACTACAACTTAATTAGCTATAATAAATCATGAACAAAGACCATCTATAATGAACAAATAGTTTATTAAGAATGAATCAGGCTACTACTTCAGCTACTAAAAAAACTCTAAAGTTAGAGTTGGTGTATTAAGTATAAGCCTGAATCAGTCTTAAACTATACTATTATGCTCATTATGAATGAAACTTTTGCTATGCTGTATTAAGGCTAAGTGAAATTATTATAAAATGTTACCACTCCGACTCAAAGCAAACTAAAGTGAGATCTTCATCATTCTAGGTGAATCACATTTTGCATGCACACCTGCTAAACTAAATATTTGCCTATTTTGCCTCTTCATTTATAGCGGGCACAATATGGTTTGGTTATATGTTTTTCCATTATTCATCTCCTGTCTTTATTCCCCTGCCTGGCCCTCTGTGCACTCGGTCTGTCAGCTCTCTGTGGAGGCAGGAGGAGGTGAAAAGAGATTTGGCACATAGAGAGGGAAGGAGTGGGGGAGATGGCTGCTGATGGCTCTCAGGATGTAGATACAATTTCAATATCAAGATGGGATAGCATTTCAATAATAGAATTCAACCTCACTTCTCTTCCTCTGTGGGAGCGGCTCTGTCAGCTCCTGTTTTCTCAGGGATGGGTTAAACTGGGGGCTAATCCATCTCTCGCCCTGCAGACACACACATATACACACACATAGACATACACCCACATACGCACACACACACTATTTGACTTTACGTAGCCTCTCTCACACTTGGAAATTCAGATGAAGATGCCTATAGCTCTGAAAGTGGACTTCTTCTCCACAAAGAGTTGGTCCTGATTGTTTGCTCAGTGAATGAGAATGACTTGGGTTGTGTGGACAGACTGAAGCAGTTTTGTCAAATGTCTCTTTGCAAATGTAGGGCTTTGGAGCAGCTTCTGAGAGAGTTCTGAATAAGTATGTACATGGAAGATGTCTGTGTAATCCCTCAGTCATCCAGGTATGAGCTATAGAAAAAGAAATATTCAATTCTGTCAACTGGACAAAAGTGAAGTGAAGACGTTTTGCCGCCCATCCAAGTCAATTCAATTCAAGTTAAGTCAATTGAACTACTGCTGTTAACTCAGTGTTTTGTCCAATCCAAATGCAAACATATGGAGGAAACTCTCCCCAGATCATTTTCTTCATGTGTGCACATTTAATGGCAATTTGATTTTGTGGCATGAGATCTTGTCCCATCCATATTTGGCCACATTTCAGGCTCATAAGTAATAAAATAGAAATCTTCTAAATCAGTCCACTAGCTGTGATCTTACTTTAAGGTCGAGTTCATGAGAGACTAGCACATGCTTTATTAAGAATATTTGCAGCACAATTAAAGTTAAATCATATATGAAATATCCAAATATAATAAAAAATTTACTGGTTTTCCCATTCAAAAATACACGCTGATCCTTGAGACGTTCATATACCTTTGACCTGCAATGAAACTCGGCTGACTAACATGGATTCCACTCGCCCCATGCCATGACTCAATTTTAGTCTGCATTATTAACTAGCTCCACAGGACCTCTTATGTGATATTGGAAACAAGGACGCCTTGATATTACCTCATCATTCTCAAGTGTTGCATCAGTCAAACAGTTTGTTTAACTCATTCAGAATCCTCCTGCACTCAAGTCAGTGTTAATTATTCACTGTAGCGCTCCACCGGACTGCACAGTCAAATTTACCTCACCTTAACCAGCAGCTAAGCACAGGGCACTGGCTTTTATGGGCTTTCATCTGTTTGCCCACACATCCAAACCATTACCAAACCCACAGGAGAACTGCAGGCTTAGTGCTGATATAGTGAAAATCTATGGGCATATCAATATTAAAGAGTATTTGACACAAGGAGAGCATTGATAATTATTCATATCAGTGTGAAGTACTGAACGCGAGCTTTCAGGTGAGCGCTGGCTCTCTTATTACCTGATAATTGTGTCAGTGAAATGTTTTCCTTTTTATTTTTTATTTTTTTTTTTGAGCTGTTTCTTGCACGTCTTGTTAGCAGTAATAGTATTTGGTATACTGATTTGACTGACTTATGAATATTATACCTTTATGACATGTACATAGAGCAGTATAGTCAAATCAACTGCCTCAAAGGGCCCAGATTACGCTATTTTCTCATCTGTTATAATGTTTCTTCATCAAAAACATGTTTCGTTCACACATATTTAACACACAAACTCTGCTAACTCTCTAATTCAGGAAGTGCTTCACAGTGTTTTTAAACTTCATAAACCTTCCCTAGAATCATTTGGGTAATTTCAGATCTGGAATAGCTGTTACCTTGAAAATAACTGATTCATGACATCACTAGGTGGAACAGATCATTCTGAGCTTTGGATGTAATAAGGGATTATTCAAACACGTGTGAATGAAACAAAACATAACTCCAGTATGATGAGTTAGCAACATTCTAACAGGTCAAAGCTCACAAGAATTTGGTTTATCAGGAAGTTTGGAAGTGAAAATGTTTTTATATGGAACTCCTAGTGGTAAATATGACTTAAAATATGTTTTGTATTTGTCCTTGGATCCCACCTGTCTTTTGTTTCCTATGGCCAAAGAACTACTTCCAACTGAAGCATAAAATTCCACCTTTCTGCATTGTCCTTTTATCTCCAAATCTCCCATGTACTTTTACCTTTGGCCCCCGCAGCCCAAAAATAGTGTGTGTATTTTGTATGCATGTGTATTTAAAAGTAAAGCTGGTTAAGGGCAGCGGCAAAATGAGGACATATGGCGGTGAATTCCCAGAGAAGCCACCTAAAACACTGCAGGATTCAGCGCATAAATCACCCAGATTGCTGAAACAGGATAACGCTGCACTTATGTTTATGGCAGAGTGGGTATGTGTGGCTCTCAATATAACAGGGTGTAAATCTTGTTATATAGTTACTTGTATGCAGTTCTTTAAATTTACGACAAAACTTAAAATGCCATTGTATAGAGGCAAGAGGCAATTGTACAATTATCAACAAAGGAAAATGAATGGTTCCTTAAAGGTGCTCTGTTTAACTTTTCTGGTGGAGAGTCCGCCTACATTTTTGTCTCCATGACGATGTAATTTAATGTTTCACAGTATCGTATTAAACTTAACTATCTCTATGGAAACAAGCAGCAGACGCCACTAGACCAAGATACCAGTCAGATCTGTGTAGAGGATGGCCCACTGACTATAGGTACACATGTTCTTTGAGCAATAAAAACACCCATAAGTCAAGATACACTGGTATCGTTATGTTGATGATAATTTCTCAAAAATCAAAATTCAAGATTTGGAACCTTTTACTGCACACATCAATTCTGTAGATCCGAACATCAAATTCACACGTGAAGATGCCAAGGACAACACACTGGCCTTCTTAGATTGTGCAGTAACGATAAGAGAAGACCGGCGACTCCAGGTAGAGGTCTTCAGGAAGCCCACACACACCGACCAATATCTGCTTTTTGATTCACACCACCCACTTCAGCACAAACTGGGAGTCATTCGGACATTACATCACAGGGCCCAAGTGGTTCCTACAAGCGCAGAGGGAAAGGAGAAAGAAGAACAACACGTGGAGAAAGCCCTCTCCGTTTGTGGATATCCTAAATGGGCTTTCAATAAAACGAAGAGAACAAAGAAACAGGACAACAGAGAAGCAGAGCCCAGGAGAAGGGGTGTAACTATTCCTTACCTGGCTGGCGTTTCCGAAAAACTACAGAGGATCTTCAAACAACATGAAATCCCAGTCTATTTCAAACCCACAAACACTTTAAGACAAAAACTGGTCCATCCTAAGGACAAAACTCCGAGCCACAAACAAAGCAATGTGGTCTACTCCATTCAGTGTAGTGAAGACTGCAGTGAGCGCTACATTGGAGAAACAAAACAGCCACTTCACAAAAGGATGTATCAACACAGACGGGAAAACCAGGGTGGGCCGCAATCTGCCGTACATCTCCACCTAAAAGCCACAGGCCACTCCTTTGAGGACAGCGAGGTCCAGATCTTGGCCAGAGAAAAGAACTGGTTTGAGAGGGGAGTTAAAGAAGCTATTTTTGTCAAGAAAGAGAATCCTTCCTTGAACAGAAATGGGGGTCTCAGACATCATTTGTCTCCCATCTATAACTCTATCCTCAAACCTAAATCAAAACAAACTGGGATAACAATGGGACTAGCCATGTCAGGTCCAGAGGTGTGAAAACACCCATCATGGCCCTGAATGGATATGCTAACTACTCCCCCACTCCCACTCCATATTGAATAGACTCACATGACTAACAGAAACTGTTAACAACTCCATATTGTATCACCTGACCAACTGAAACTGTATTTAAATATGTGTTGTCTCAGAGTAATTTTCATTGTAATTAAGCTCCTCCCTTCAGGCAGATATAAAGCAGTGTCCACCAGCATCTGACCAGAACTGAGGAAGCAGCTTGGATGAGCTGCGAAACGTATTCAACCAAATAAACTATGTCCAGTTGACAAATTAAATTTTCTCCTTTTTTGCCACCCATAAGTCAAGTTAAATGCCACACTGTGAAACATTTCAGACAACGTAATACAATCTCCATGGAGACAAACAGGTCATGGACCCTCTACCCAAAAAGTTACGCAATGCACCTTTCATGTGAATGGTTAGAATTGGATCTCATTTTTGAAAAGAACCAAATCTTTTTCTTTCTAATTTCTATGCATTTTTATCCTGCTGAACCCTGAACCAACACAAGAATCAGCACTGAAACTGAGTAGGCAACAAGAGTGAGAGCTTTGTTCTTTTTGCAGTAATATTATTGCACATATCTGGCATCGTAATAAGTTAGTTTTATAATAATAATTATTATTTTAGTGCAACATTTTATTTAGATTATGCATAATTTCAAAGGGTAAACACAGTCCCAGCCTTGGTCACTTCTCTCAGTGAATAGTTTGTTAAAATAAATTCTCACGTTGGCTTGTGTTACAGAAATAAATAGTGAAAAAGCCACTGTTTTGAAGGGCTTTTTGAAAAGAACAGATCCAAAAGATTCATATCCCATAAAAGAGATGAAAATTCCATCTCTATCAAACCTATTTTTTACAATCATTATGCTATCAACAATTTACAGTTTTTATTTGAATTATCTGAGAGTCAGTTAGTCAAAAAAGGAGCAAAGCAGAGTTAATTTTAGGTGTTTTGAAAAATGACCCAACACAGGCTCAGACTATTTTTGCCCGATTTTGCTGAGCTGGACCACTGCGTGTAAATGATGGTTAAGTCTAGCTAGCTAGTGCATCCCGGGACATAATAAAATATATCTCTTAAAAAGCTCCAGCAGCGGTAACTACTTCTCCATAGATTTGCTTCGAATCTACAAAATACTGTGAGTGGGCAAGAATTTGTACACAACAATAGACAAAAATAGACAAGAAAATAGACAAAAAAAAAAAAAAGCAGACAAAAAAAAAAAAAATAACTGAAAGCTCATTACAGGAACAGAGGCAACTTTATTAGAAAAAAATCCAACAATCTGGATTTAATCTTGTTATTTGCCATGGTGGGAGAAGTACTCAGTTTTGTTACTTACATAAAAGTACAGATCCTGGAACAAAAAAAAAAACATACTCAAGTAAAAGTATCACATGAAAAAATCTACTTAAGTGAATTAAAGTCCTTATTTAAAAATGTACATAGAGTAAAAAGTAAAAGTGTTTTACAGAGATTTTGAAATCTAATAAAGCTTCAAATGTATTGATTTTGATAAAGATATGTGCTGAATTTTGTTCGACAGAAAATGAATCTATATTTTTTCTAGCTGTTTTTATTTATATATATATTATACATTTGTTGTATATTTTTTTTCTCAAACCATAAACATGTTAAAAATAAACCCTCAGCTTTTACAGCAAGTCACAAACTATAATATAAAACTTTTACTTTCCAGTCCTGTTCAAAAATGTAGTGAAATAGAAAGTACAGATACCTGCTCTCAAATGTAGTGAAGTAAAAGTAAAAAGTATCCACTTTAAAATGTACTTAAAGGTGCATTGTGTAACATTTGTATTGGAGGGTCTGCTACCTGCTTGTAACTATGTAAATGTTATTGCTTTGTCTAGAATGTTCCACAGTATAGATTAAACCGATCTATCACAAGAGAGACTCCCCTATTCACAGAATGAATTATTGTATTTTTTGAGCAACAGACGCTCCTGTAATGAATAAATGCTGATTGGATATGTTTATTGTCAGATCATGGAACGTTCCAGGGAAAGCAATAACATTTCCATGGAAACAAGCAGGCGGTGGACCATTCACCAGAAAAGTCGTGCAATGTACCTTTAAGGACAGTACTTTTGTTTCCACCACTGGCTATTTGTCTTCTTCATTCACCAGTTCTTCATTCACCAGTCCCTTGCCTCCACTACGTTCATATTTTTGCTTTGTATGTCTCGCTTCTGTCTTTTTTTCCAGTTATTCAAAAATAGCTTATTTCCACGGAAACACCACTCCAAAAACATGTTGCACATGATGACACTCCACCATCGCCTTGAGCTTCAGCACGAGTAGGGACTGGCCCTGGACCAAATTCTCCTCTTAAGCCTCGAGAAGTGGAGAGGCCTTGGTTTGGTAATGATATTAAAATTTGGCATGTCGGGGCAGATCCCTCACAGTGAAGTGAGAAAATCGTTTCTAGGGTCAATAGGATGTTCGCTTAGAGCCAGAAGGGGGCGCAAGTGTTTATATGTGCTTTCGATTTGACAGGTCTTGGAGTCTGTTCTGGTCAGTCAGCCATGATCACACTCTTCATTTGCATTTGTGTAGCTGGTAGACTCAGAGTTACATCATAAGCGCGGCCTTGTTGTTCTTATTCCTATGGGGACATGTGGGCGATTTGCATACACCATGTTGGAGCTACTTGGCCCACAGCTTGTTTTCCTCTCCCTCTGCATCCCTCTCTCCCTCCCTCCCTCCCTCCCTCCTCAGACTCTTTTTCAGGTTCAGCGCAGGTTCTCTAATGCTATCACTCTAACCATATGGTGAGAGCATCAGTTAAATTGCTGCTGTTTCAGCGTGGCGTGTCGTGTGCACAAATCACACACTCCCGTAGTTTGGCTGGCCTCTGCACAGGCCCAAACAGAACCATATGGCCTTCTCTTTCTTCATTTAGTGCTGCTAACCCCGGAGAGGCTGAAGGACAAGCACCCGCACCTGTTTGTGGAGCGTGCAGAGGTGGGGAGAATACACTCAATTAGTGCACAGGAAAAGGAGTATTTTAAAAGAATAGTGTTGAGTCATACACTTGATAGCTTCAAGGCTCTGTATTATATATAGGCTTGTTTAGGTATCCTTTTTTAGGCTCTTTAGCTTTTATATTCCATGTTGTGTAAGTTAAAATAAAGAATAAAACATATTAGTATGTGTGTAATTTTGCTCTGAGTTCTGTGCATACAGAACAGCAGAGGGGGGGGGCAAAATGATTCATTGCATTCTTAAATGTGGTACAAAATTGGTTTGCTGCCTATTTGAGTGCTGAAATGAAAAGGATTGTGTTGATGTTATACCACCTGATGACATCACGCAGTGGGGTAAAGAACAGGCTAAACATGTAATATTGCTCAAACGCAAATTAAACTAAATACATTTCCTGTAATGTATTTAGTTATATTTGAAGATGAAACATCATAACATGATTGAACAGTCAAAAACCCATCGAAGCATAATATAGGCTCCATAATAATGCACCAGATGTTCAAACCAGTGACAGTATCATTTTGTTTGGCATAAGATTAAAATAAAACAGTGTATTCTAAATTCTATTTGTCGTTATGTAAAAGACCACCACGGCCAGTGCTGAAACATTGTCTATGTCCTATTAAATTTCAGAATTTGCAAGTAAGATGGTGTGCAGGATTTTGCTCCATGTGTGACTTGTAAAACAGCACAAATCAGCTCACCTGTTATAGTTCCAGCTAAATCTAATAAAGCCTCAAACAGACCAGAGCCTACAGTTAGCGTCACACCCCCAATGAATGTGAATGACCAGCTGCAAAGTGTCAATAGAGCAAATAAGCAACAATTGTCTTAATCAATTTAATTTGTACACATTGCATAATTATGCCCCGTGCTCTGAATACAAACAGGCCGACAGCACACCTCTCGTATTACAGAAGCAGCTAAAGTACAGTGGCTAATTCACAGGTCTGAGGTCAGCCGCTCTCCCCACATATCCGCCTCCCCTGTCCAGAGCCACTTACTCCCCTTCAGCAGCTATATAGGATGACCGGATGAAATTAAATTATATCCGATTAAATTAAATTCCGCATCTTATCAGCTACACCGTGCTGCCGAGGCATTTTTCGGAAGTATGGATCCATTCCTTGCTTGTGTGCTTTTTAGCTTCCTCGGCTATATCCTTCAAGTACATCTCCCCGCCTTGCTTGAGTGGGTGGGTATTTATCACATTGTGGGGACTAAAAACTCACGCTCACATCATGGAAACCTGCTCCCTTATGGGGACGGAAATGTAAATTCTTTGTTATTATATCAACAACATGGTTTAAACTTTACATTAGGTTAAAGCTGCACTGCATAACATTTCCAGTGGAGGAATGTTCCACAGTATAGATTGAACCTATTTATAACGAGAGAGACAAGCAGGTTACAGCACTACGCTACATCACAGATTCAGATATCCCTATTCACAGAAGGAATTATTGTATTTTTTCCATGAAGACAAGCAGGTGGCAGACCCTTCACCAGAGGTCCATCATAAGCACATCTTGAGGTCATAAGCACATCTTGAGGTCAAAATTTGTCTGTTGTACAGTCTGCATCCAACTATAAAGCGTTTTATGTAAAATCCCTCAGTCGTCCAGGTAGAATCCATGGCAAAAAAGGAGAAAATTTTCTCCTTTTTTGCCATATAAAGCGTTTTAGTTATTGTAATCAGGATGTCTGCTCTGGTATCTGTAAGTTTTGAAAAGTGTTTATAAACTCATCACAGTGAGTAATTAGGATGCTCTAAAGTCATAAAATAAGTGAGAAATAACTTTGGACCACTGCAAAGAGTTTAAAATGAACTAGCTATGTTTTTCACATTTTTAAGACAAATCAGGTACAGCGCATATGGTTAAGGTTAGGATCAGCTTCCAGGAAATTAATGCAAGTCAGTGTAATGTCCCCAAGAAGCATGCAAACCCAACCCATCTGTGTGTGTGTGTGTGTGTGTGTGGAAGTAGGGGGGTGGGGGGTGGGGCGTGTTTAGTAAGGAACATGACTGGAGATGTTTCCTTTCCTCCTAGCCATTAGAAAGGGCTCATATAACCAGCCTGTGGGCCTGGAGAGAGACACACTATAAATACACACCACTTAAGGGGCTAGGGGGGACCTGGTTGCTTCACACACACATGCACACACCCATAGCCTCGGAGCACTATACTTCAGGACTTCTATTAGGCTTACAAATGGATGTTTATGCTCCTAATAGTAACAGGGCACAAAAACTGTAGCTTAGAAAAACAGCAAGGTCAAAAACTTTTTAGATGAAAATAATGTACATTCACCGCCTCTGTGCTCCGTGGAGACGATCTGTGTTCGGAAGGGTTTTGCTCTGTATTGTAATATTTCACTGTATATTTTTGGACTACACGCTTAAAGGTAGATAGCTGTACTTTATTTAGTCCCCATAGGAAAAATTTGTCCTCTGCATTTGACCTATAGTTCAGTACCGCTGGGAAAACCTGTGTTGAGCTAGGACAGAACTACTTAGCTGAAGGATTAGCCAGTATCATAACATTTAGATTGAAATATGTCTTGTCAATATAAAACTTTAGACCTTTATGATATAATAACTACAGCCTTAAAGGTGCAATGTGTAACTTTTCTGGTGTAGGGTCTAGCTTCAACTCTTCTGGGAAGGCTGTCCACAAGGTTTAGGAGTGTGTTTATGGGAATTTTTGATCATTCTTTCAGAAGTGCATTTATGAGGTCACACCCTGATGTTGGACGAGAAGGCCTGGCTCTCAGTCTCCGCTCTAATTCATCCCATAAGGTTGAGGTCAGGTCTCTGTGCAGGCCAGTCAAGTTCATCCACACCAAACTTTCATCTATGTCTTTATGGACCTTGCTTTGTGCACTGGTGCACAGTCATGTTGAAGAGAAAGGGGCCATCTCCAAACTGTTCCCACAGAGCTGGGAGCATGGAATTGTCCAAAATCTCTTGGTATGCTGAAACATTCAGAGTTCCTTTCACTGGAACTAAGAGGCCAAGCCCAGTTCCTGAAAAACAACCCCACACCATAATCCCCCTCCACCAAACTTTACACTTGGCACCGTGCAGTAAGACAAGTACCGTTCTCCTGGCAACCGCCAAACCCAGACTCGTCCATCAGATTGCCAGATGGAGAAGCGCGATTCATTACTCCAGAGAACGCGTCTCCACTGCTTTAGTGGCAGTTCTTGAGCTAATCTGAAGGTCACATGAAGTTTGAAGGTCTGTAGCAATTGACTCAGATTGGCAGAAAGTTGGAGACCTCTGCACACTATGCGCCTCAGCATCCGCCAACCTCCCCTCGACAGTTTACATGGCCTACCACTTCGTGGCTGAGTTGCTGTCGTTCCCAATCGCTTCCACTTTGTTATAATACCACTGACAGTTGACTGTGGAGTATTTAGGAGCGAGAAAATTTCACGACTGGACTTGTTGCACAATGTGGCATCCTGTCACTGTACCACTCTGGAATTCACTGAGCTCGTGAGAGTGACAGTGGCAGACAACAGTCTGCAGGCCTAGGTGCTTGATTTTATACATCTGTGGCCATGGAAGTGATTGGAACACCTGATTTCGATTATTTGGATGGGTTTGAATACTTTTGGCAATATAGTGTAAGTTCAATGCCATACTGTGGGGCATCTTGATGAAGATACGCAGATTGTGAATTGCATCAGAAAACGTACACAATGCACCTTTAGTAAAGCATGAAGAAAGACCTAACTCATAAACAACTAGTTTATTTAGAATAATTCAGGTTTAGTAACAACTTCATTAAGAGATTAGGGTTGGGTGTTAATGAAGTAGTTACTGACCCTGAGTCATTCTTAATAAACTCTTTGTTCAGTATGAATTCAATTTTTGTTCATGCTTTGTTAAAGAATACATATTGTGCTTGAGCCTGCTATATAGTTATAACTAAGACACTAGTGGATCATGTTATAATTTGCACAGTTTAAATCAATTTAAATTGCAATATTCATCTAAAACAACTTAATAAAAGAAACAAGTCCACAGACTACGTTGGTGTAAACTTCATCACAACAAAGAGCCGTGCAGCTGTCGGCCCCTTAGATGTAGCTGGATGCTACCCAGCAGCAGCAGCAAAATGACAAATCCTATGTGTATGACGGAGAATGAAGTTTGTCTAGAGCAGTGGGCATATGCCAGCGTTGGTGAAAATGGGTGTTGATCAAAGTTCCCTCAAAAATTCACGAATTACTCCAAATACAACTTGACGTGAATGAGAGAAACAACTATAACATGATTAAAAGCTCTGAAAAGTCGCTTTTACATAAGAGGTCAGCGATTAAAAGTGTAGTTATTATGAAATATTAACAACCTTGGCTATTTGCTGCTGCTAATTATTATTGTACTGTATTTTCTCTTTTGGGGCCCTTTCTCTTTTTGCAGTTTCTGGCCTGCTCAGACTACACCATGTTTAAAGTCATTTGAATTCTCTATACAGTCTTATACTGGATTTGAATTGCTGGTTTCTGCTTGGCTAAGGACTAAAAGCATTAAATTCTACTTTTGATGAGCCAATAAAGTGGCCAGTGCAGTCAGTGGTATTTGAAGTACTTTACCACTTGCATTCCTCATTGATTCAGTAAGAGATTGAAATTTGCACCACTCATCATTTTTTAAATTAAAGGTTCTGTATTACTCTGATCTATGTTATAATGTTGTTTCTTCACCAAAAACATACCTGGAGATTTGTTTTGTTTCATTCACACATGTTTAACACAGAAACCCTGCATAGGTCAGGCTGTGTTCTTCTGTCAAAGAGAAAAGACTCCGTTCCACCTTGTGATGTCATGGAGATGTAGACAGACTAATAATAAAGGATTACTCAAACATGTGTGAATGAAACAACACAAGCCCAGGTTTTTGATGAGGTAACAACATTATAACATGACTTAAATCTCACACAAATCCATTTAGTGAAATATAGGACCTTTAAACATATACTCTTCCTTGCCACATATCTTCATAGAAAACTAACTGTGAAGCAGATGTCCTTGTTGTTTTTCTGGCCTGCATTTATTTGCGAGTGTTCTCTTCAAACCCCTGTGCCATTAGTGTTTTTAGTCTTTTAGCACCTTGTTTAGGGGCATGTTAGCTTTTTTCTTCTAGTAATGGTCTCTGCACTCACACATGCACGCTAATACAGGGCTGGATCAGACTTATCGGCACTTTAAAGTGGACTACTAGCTTGTCTTTGGTCTTTGGAGATGCCATGTCCTCTCCTCACCTCCTCACCTCATCTATTTCCTACAAGCTTCACTGTCAGTCTTATTTCGTTTGTCCATTTTGTCCATCCCAGTAGAGTTTGTGTGAAGTCTGCGTGCTTCCAGACTGGACCAGACTCTTCTCAAATACCTGGAGTTGTGTTTTGTTTCATTCACACACATTCAGACAACACTCTGTTCCACCTTGTGATGTCACGTGGTAATGCAGGAAGTGCTCCCATCATTTTGATAACTTAAGCCCTGGAATTGCCTGAACTAAGCCTTGAAATCTACCACTTCATGAAGTCGGAACAAAGCATTTTGAGCTTCGGAGATTTAGCTGGACTAATACTCTGAATGAAACTAAACACAATTCCAGGTATATTTTTGAGAAGGTAACAGCATTATAACATGGCTTAAAGGTCACAAGAGTCAATTTTGTGTAACGTAGAACCTTTAATAAAGCATGAAAAAAGACTTAATTCATAATGGACAAATAGTTTAAGAATAATCCAAGCTTAGTAACTACTTCATCAAGAGGTACACTATCTGCACTTTAAAGTGGACTACTAGCTTGTCTTTGGTCTTTGGAGATGCCATGCCCTCTCCTCACCTCATGTATTTCCTACAAGTCTTATTTTGTTTGTCCATTTTGTCCGTCCCAGTGGAGTTCGTGTGAAGTCTGTGTGCTTCCAGACTGGTTCAGACTCCACGAGAATGTTTGTGTGTTTCATCAAAGCATGCTTTTCCTAATAGAAGAGCCATCTGCCTATCTGTGCTTCTGTCCATCTGTTTGTCCACACATATGCATGCCAATCTCCCCATGCCCCCCTCCCTCTCTCCCTTTCTTTCTCTCCCTTTCTCTCTCTCTCTCTCTCTCTCTCAATCTTTTTGGAATTTATCAGTCTCGCTGTTCATTTCATACAGTCTGCACTTTGGATTGTCCAATATCAGTCCGTCCATCTGCCCATGTCTGAATGCCATGTCTGAACGTGAGTGCAAGGGGTGATGTGTTCATTACAGAGTGGCCAATTACAGAAATGGTAGAAGCCGAGCATGCGTTTATACAATAATGTTGATATGATCTCAGCAGCTTCTGTGTGGTTGTTGGGGCCAAAAGATCGAAAGGAGCAGTGAGAGAGGTGATGCTCATGAGCATTCTCTAGCAAGGTTCATCTTTAATCTTAAAGCTGAGGTACCTGATTTTCAAACCATGAAAGAAGTAGGTATTTTAAACGTTATAACTTCTTCAGGTAACACTTTATAATGAGCGCACTTTAATTAGCCTTAATAAATCATGAACAAATACTTCTCTGAAGGTTGTTAGTTCGAAACATCATCTAAACCACAGATGATGTTTATGCTCCCGACACAAACATCATCTGTGGGTCAGGTCCAGTTACCCACAGGTTGGCAATGCCGCCAGAGATGAATGCTGTTGTTGTGTCCTTGGGCAAGACACTTAACCCATCTCGCCCCCAATGTGTGTGTGAATGTGTGAATGGGTGAGTGGTTCCTTGATGTAAAGCACTTTGAGTGTCTTGAAGATGGAAAAGTGCTATATAAAACTAATAATCATATAATCTTAAATTCTTAATAAACAATGACATGCTTTATTAATTAATTTATTAAGGGTAATTAAGGTGCTTCCAAATAAAGGATCTTTTGTAAAAGACTGGTGTGTTGTTTAGACATACCATGACATGTTTCTGATGTCTTCTGTAACCTTCTTCAGTGTTATATAGTGTCACTCAGCTCTGTTTTACATGCTTGCTATCAAGTGGTCCGATTTTATTTGAATGTACTGCTTTTATAATACATTTATGGGGTAAAAAAAAAAGTACAGGTAATCTCGCTATTTAGGTAATGCACCTCTAAAGATGTAACTTTCTGGTTGAGGGTCTGGCATCTGCTTGTCTTCATGGAAATGTAATTGCTTTGTCTATAGCATTAAACTTATGTATTTGCATGCAGACAAGCCCACTATGGAATAACTACAACACAAACTAAATCAGTTCATATTCTACTGAAATAATTTCCAAGAGACGTCAAAAGATTTAAAGTAAGATACAGCTTGAGATTCATTCTTTCTTCCTCTTGGGAAATTATTCAATACCTGTGCATGTATAAAATTTGTATATAATTGACTTGCGTAAACTGATACACTAACCTGATGTGTTACTGAATCTATTTCCCTTTGAACGTATCTGACTCAGATCGATGAGAAGTCGTGACCTCTTGACCTCTGCCCTTCCTCTTGACCCCCCTTTAACTCAGTAACAGAATATCACCTTTGACTAAGAACCTTCCATCCACATTTTTTTCCAGTAGCGCAGGGCCGATCTTATGCTATTTTCTGATCTGTTATAATGTTATGTTTTTGAGGAGGTAACAGCATTATAACATGGCTTAAAGCTCACAAGAGTCAGTTATTATAGGACCTTTAATAATCTCTACTTACATCTTAACAGTATTCTATAAGTGCAATGTCTTAATATGAGCACAATGACAAACAGCATTTCTCTATTAAACAATACACATAATAATGTATCTGTGTAGATCTTACAGGAATAAGAAAATGTAGTAGACAATAACCACTGTTGCAAATAAAAATATCTTGGATTTATTGCAGGTTCAAAGAGTTTGCAGTGTTTGTTTATACAGTGTGTGGGCTCATATTATTCCTATGCCGCAGAAGCCCATATGAAACCCTTTTAATAGAAAGAAATGCTGCTTTGCACAAATGCATGGTGGGGATACATTAATGGCCCTCTACTTGATTTTTTCCCCCATGTATCTGAGCAAAAACTGTGTAACCCCAGTATAGCTATATTATATAAGCAATGGCGTTTTATTGTCCAATAATCAGGAAGTGTGCATTAGCATGCTAGTTGGCAAAAACAGTTCATCGTGGTGAATAATTAGAATGCTTGGAATATCCAAGGTAAGAATATTTTTGGACGATTCTGAATTGTTTCAAATGAACTAGTTCTGCTTTTCACAACAGTAAATCAGTGTTTGTCCACTGATCTGAAGGGTGGCGGCTCGAATCCCGCTCACAACATAAACATCATTGGTAGAGCAGTCAGATCCTCTGACCCACAGATTGGTCGAATAATTCCAGTTACCACAAATGAATGCTGTTGTTGTACCTTTGGACAAGACATTAACTCCCCTCACTCCCAGTGTCCGCATACACTGGCGTATGAATGTGTGTGTGAATGGGTGAGTGACCATTTGACCATTAAAAATCATGCACAACTTTAAATTAAGTATATATTATATAGATTTTTATTTATTCTGGTTTTCAGACAAATGTAGAGCCAGCCCACCTCACTTTGAGTATCATCCCTCATATATTCCCATATACTCACACGTTGTTAACTGTATTACCATATGCTGCACCATTGTATAAGGATTGCCTATATCCTGGGTCTCCAATAGGCGGTCCAACTCCGGACCCAGAGGGGATCTGAACTGGCCTACGAGACCCCTACCCTAATTTGAATGGGGCAATTCAGATACATAAGATACCAACATTGACCAAGGCCAAACTCTCTCATCAATTCTTGGTGTAATACCTAAAATTATTCACTAGTTAATATGAGCTGTGTGTAGAATCCCTCAGTCGTCCAGGTAGAATCCATAGCAAAAGGAGAAATTTAATTTGTCAACTGGACAGAGTTTATTTGGTTGAATACGTTTCGCAGCTCATCCAAGCTGCTTCTTCAGTTCTGGTCAGATGCTGGCGGACACTGCTTTATATCTGCTTGAAGGGAGGAGTGGAAGTGGGGGAGTAGTTAGCATATTCATCCATCATGGCCCTGAATGGATATGCTAACTACTCCCCCACTCCCACTCCATATTGAATAGACTCACCTGACCAACTGAAACTGTATTTAAATATGTGTTGTCTCAGAGTAATTTTCATTGTAATTAGCTCCTCCCTTCAAGCAGATATAAGGCAGTGTCCACCAGCATCTGACCAGAACTGAAGAAGCAGCTTGGATGAGCTGCGAAACGTATTCAACCAAATAAACTCTGTCCAGTTGACAAATTAAATTTCTCCTTTTGCTACAGTTAATATGAGCGTATATTATACCCCTCTCTTGGCATATAGTCATCAGTCAGGGTTGCACATTTTGTTAAACCAAACCTTCCATTAAGCCAGTATGCGGGGACCAAGTGGAAATTCTGTTTATATTTGTTTGTCTTGTATTTAAAACACATTTAAAATAAATACATACATACATACATACCATACAAGTAATAAGTTTATATATATATTATAACTTATAACTTGTATGGTATGTATGTATTTATTTTAAGACACACACACACACACACACATTTACAGAGCAGTAGAATTTGACAGCGTTTCCCAGCGGAGTGATAAAGCAAGGTATTGAATTTAAACGACTGGCTACAGAAGAACAACCTGTTGTGGATTTACTTACAACTTTCTGGGTGTACGATACAGTGCAACAGAAGGAGACCGGAGCAGATTTAGTATGCTGTCATTCTGATGGGAAAGACAAGGACCATATTGGCTAAAAAAAGAACTACAGTTCGTCCGAATGGAGTAAGTAAGAAAACCCGCTAGGCAGTAATTAAGTAGTACTACTGTCACTGAATTAAAATAAGCATCTCATTACTGTATATAAGTTATGCAGTAATTCTGTCACACTTTCATTGGTCAAGTAGTAGCGTGTTTGTTGCAGCTGATCATAGCGATATAAGATCAGTGATATAAGATTGAGACTTCGGTGCTCTTGACATTATGTGCATAAAACGGTTGTGTTGATGCTGAAACGTGCATTTATTATACTATGAAGTATGCCTACCGTCCCTATGCTTGTTTGATTACTTATTAGGCTTTTATTTACCCTTTGGGCCATAACACGACCCCTGACTCCGCACTTGGCATTGCACCTGCTCTTTTGTTGACTAGCTTGACCCATGGGCTTGACTGCAGACATGATGCTAATGTAAAGAAGCAGATTGGCTTGCTCTAAGAAATGCTAAGTGGACAGAGGTTACATGCTGCCATTCCGACATACCACCACTCTGACATTGACGTCTTATTGTCAGATTGGAGCTATTTCCATTTTTTATCTTGCGTCCCTGCACTCCGACATTATTTTTTCCTTGGTTGGAGTGGCGGCGCATAAACATTTTTTTCAACATTTCGCCATTCCGACAAACAAGGTTAAAGAAATACGTGGGCCTACTAGAACAAGCTATATGTATGGAGTACGAAAGCTTTCAGAAATATTTGTGTGTATAGGATAGAAATCCATGCATAATTGACTGCAGTTGGGCATAAAATAAATATTCGTAAACTCTCGAATGAGTCCAGTCGTACATAAAATGTATTGTATGTATTTTATCCATCAGAATACGAACTGAAAAGTTACGACATCAAGAATTACAATCACAAAATGAAAATTTGCGATTACACTTTCTACAGTACGATTATGAATTCACAGACGCGACTCACTCTACTGTCAAAAATACATATCTTCACTTCACAGACATTATTTATTGAGCAGAAGAAACATCAGTCGAGATGCCGGACTTTTACGCTGCATACGGACTGAACCAGAACTAAACCAGTACTAAACCAGAACTGAACCAGGACTAAACCAGGACTGATGTTGGACTTGAGAGAGAGAGAACCTCGAGCCCGCGGAGCAGGGTGTCCGCAAAGTGTCGGAATGGGGGCATCAAAAAGTGTCGGAATGGGGGCATCAAAAAGTGTTGAAATGGGTGCATGTCGGAATGACGGAATGTCAGGGTGGGAGTCTGTCGGAGCCTACGTGTTTGATTTGTCTGTTTGTTGCGCTGTGCCAAAAGGAAAATCTTAAGCAGCACTTCAACACTACTCACGCTGCTAGTTTTAATGCCAGTTACCCAGAAAAATCTGAGAAGCGCAAACAACACATATCAAATATGATAGCATCATACAGCCAGCCAGTGCGCACCCTTAGTAAATCGACATCTCAAGAGAATGCCACTGCTGCATCGCTGATTGTGTCCTGGAATCTTGGGAAAGCAGGAAAGCCCTTTACTGATGCTGAAATAGTAAAACAATGTGCGGTTGATATGGCTGAGGAGGTGTTGAGTTTTGATGGCAAAATGAAGAAAACTGGTGCAGAATTATTACAGCAGGTTGACAGGGTATTTTATATACAGCACGTAATTGTGTAAAGAGATGTTTTTCATTGGTTATGTTTACAGTGCAGTTCTGTGGTGGTAGTGTTTTAACCTGTTTTACACAATTTGAGATTTTCTAACAAATGCAGTAGTAATTAAGGTTTTAGTTAGTTGTTGTGGGATTTATAATTGTTCACTTGATCAATTGTTGATTTTACCATTGTTTGGCAACTTAAACATTGTCTACTGGCTGATTTTCTGTGGACCCCGGTTTAGCAATGCGGAAATATTCTGGCCCTCAGGGAAATTTAACTGGAAACTCCTGGCCTGTATGTTACTTTGTGCTTAAATTCCTGAGGTGTGGAAGAACGTAGGTTAGATTTATCAGTGCATATAGAGAAGGAGAGAAGAGTGAACAGAACAATTCTCTCCTTGGGCAGTTCACGGCCCCGAGCAGTACACTGGCAGTATTAACTCATCTTTACATGGACTCTCACTCATTTTCAGGGCTGTCCTGGTCCAGTCAATCCAACAGGAGAGAAGCATACTCCTTGATCAGAGTGTGCTGGCTCGGATCTGCAATGCAGGTCTCATGCGTCAATAAGACTAGAAGATATTGGCTGTTAAAAGTTTGGTGATTTCATGTGGTACTAGTATAGGCGAAAGTTGAAGTTAAAGGGCTCATATTATGCCATTTTCTGATCTGACCTCAACAAAAACATAGCCAGAGTTGTGTTTTGTTTTATTCACACGTTTAACACACAAAGCCTCAGTTCTTCTCTCAAACAGCACTTTGTTCCACCTTTTGATGTGTTATGGTAATACAGGAAGTGCTCCACTGTGTTTTTAAACTACATACACCTTCACTAGAATCATTTGGATTTGAATTTCAGCACTAGAATTGCCAATCTCTACTAAACTGGTTGTTGTTAACATGAAAACTCCTGCTTCTTGACATCACAAGGTGGAACAGAGCATTTTGAGCTTTGGAGATGTCGACAGACTAATAATAAAGAATTACTCAAACATGTGTAACTGAAACAAAATGCAGCTCTTGGCATGGCAATGTCACTGCTCTTCCCTTTACATAATGTTCCACAGTATAGCATTATACTTCATATAAATATAATAAAATGATATATTTTACTACTATAGTACTATATTTTATTTTTACTTGTACATACATTTACAGTATATATCATTATGCCTTATTTGACAACAGTCTCTTGCTATTTTTGCTCTTTAGAATTTAGAAGTGTGAGCCACTAATAATTTCCCTTGTAAATCAATAAAGTTGGTCTAATACTTCACCATTTACTATATGGATATAAATGTTACATACAGAGCACTTTTAAATATAACTACAATATGTTCCATACATTGATTCAATTTCCTTAAGTTGATAGTGCCTCAGGTCTTCATTTAAATTACAACCTACCCATTAACTAAGTGTTCTTGGAGAAAAACCAGGCAGAGTACATGCAGATATGAACATGGCTTTCCTCCTGTACAGAACACATCCAGTTTTAGGAGAACAGGGAGAATAGAGCGGAGTGGTGAGGCTGCGGAGAGGTAGAGAGGGATGAAAGCACACTGGCTGGTACACCTCAGGCTGCACCTCAGGGCGACCACGCACAGGTTTAGGGTGCTCTTTAGAGGTGCATTTTCATGACAGACAGCAGACAGAAGAGAAAGGAAAAACACTGAGCCTATGAAAGAGGCTTGGTTTTTCAAAGAATATCTGAATATACTCGTACTGAAATGAAAAGTAATTTAGGACGCTCTATTATTCTACTAGAAATAAGTTGCCATGTTACTGCGGTTAACAAGACAAACACAATTTTACATGTACATATATTATTCTGTATATTTGTACACTTTCTGACACTTCTTTGCTATTTTTTGTTGTGAGTGTTGTGTGTTGTATTTAACCATTTATTTTATTTTTGTTATTAAAGCCCTAACATGTAAAGGTTCTATATTACCCAGAATTGACTCTTGTGATCTTTAGGCCATGTTAGAATGTTATTAACTCCTCAAAAACATACCTGGGGTTGCATTTTGCTTCATTCACACATTTGAGTATTACTCTGTCTACATCTCCAAAGCTCAAGATGCTCTATAGCAAAAGGAGAAATTTAATTTGTCAACTGGACAGAGTTTATTTGGTTGAATACGTTTCGCAGCTCATCCAAGCTGCTTCTTCAGTTCTGGTCAGATGCTGGTGGACACTGCCTTATATCTGCTTGAAGGGAGGAGCTAATTACAATGAAATTACTCTGAGACAACACATATTTAAATACAGTTTCAGTTGGTCAGGTGAGTCTATTCAAAATGGAGTGGGAGTGGGGGAGTAGTTAGCATATCCATTCAGGGCCATGATGGCTGTTTTCACACCTCTGGACCTGACCTGGCTAGTCCCATTGTTTTCTCTGTTTGTTTTGATTTAGGTTTGAGGATAGAGTTATAGATGGGAGACAAATGATGTCTGAGACCCCCATTTCTGTTCAAGGAAGGATTCTCTTTCTTGACAAAAATAGCTTCTTTAACTCCCCTCTCAAACCAGTTCTTTTCTCTGGCCAAGATCTGGACCTTGCTGTCCTCAAAGGAGTGGCCTGTGGCTTTTAGGTGGAGATGTACGGCAGATTGCGGCCCACCCTGGTTTTCCCGTCTGTGTTGATGCATCCTTTTGTGAAGTGGCTGTTTTGTTTCTCCAATGTAGCGCTCACTGCAGTCTTCACTACACTGAATGGAGTAGACCACATTGCTTTGTTTGTGGCTCGGTGTTTTGTCCTTAGGATGGACCAGTTTTTGTCTTAAAGTGTTTGTGGGTTTGAAATAGACTGGGATTTCATGTTGTCTGAAGATCCTCTGTAGTTTTTCGGAAACGCCAGCCAGGTAAGGAATAGTTACACCCCTTCTCCTGGGCTCTGGTTCTCTGTTGTCCTGTTTCTTTGCTCTCTTCGTTTTATGGAAAGCCCATTTAGGACATCCACAAACGGAGAGGGCTTTCTCCACGTGTTGTTCTTCTTTCTCCTTTCCCTCTGCGCTTGTAGGAACCACTTGGGCTCTATGTTGTAATGTCCGAATGACTCCCAGTTTGTGCTGAAGTGGGTGGTGTGAATCAAAAAGCAGATATTGGTTGGTGTGTGTGGGCTTCCTGAAGACCTCTACCTGGAGTCGCCGGTCTTCTCTTATCGTTACTGCACAATCTAAGAAGGCCAATGTGTTGTCCTTGGCATCTTCACGTGTGAATTTGATGTTCGGATCTACAGAATTGATATGTGCAGTAAAAGGTTCAAAATCTTGAATTTTGATTTTTGAGAAATTATCATCAACATAACGATACCAGTGTGTGGGTGGAGTGCCTGGATATGAGGCCAGGGCTCTGTTCAAATTGTTCCATGTATAAGTTTGCAATGATAGGGGAGACCGGTGAGCCCATTGCACAGCCGTGGATTTGCTTGTAGAAGTTTCCTCTGAACTGGAAATAGGTGGTACTTAAACAAATTTCCAGCAGTTGGCAGTGTAGTGAAGACTGCAGTGAGCGCTACATTGGAGAAACAAAACAGCCACTTCACAAAAGGATGTATCAATACAGACGGGAAAACCAGGGTGGGCCGCAATCTGCCGTACATCTCCACCTAAAAGCCACAGGCCACTCCTTTGAGGACAGCGAGGTCCAGATCTTGGCCAGAGAAAAGAACTGGTTTGAGAGGGGAGTTAAAGAAGCTATTTTTGTCAAGAAAGAGAATCCTTCCTTGAACAGAAATGGGGGTCTCAGACATCATTTGTCTCCCATCTATAACTCTATCCTCAAACCTAAATCAAAACAAACTGGGAAAACAATGGGACTAGCCAGGTCAGGTCCAGAGGTGTGAAAACACCCATCATGGCCCTGAATGGATATGCTAACTACTCCCCCACTCCCACTCCATATTGAATAGACTCACATGACTAACAGAAACTGTAAACAACTCCATATTGAATAGACTCACCTGACCAACTAAAACTGTATTTAAATATGTGTGTCTCAGAGTAATTTTCATTGTAATTAAGCTCCTCCCTTCAGGCAGATATAAAGCAGTGTCCACCAGCATCTGACCAGAACTGAAGAAGCAGCTTGGATGAGCTGCGAAACGTATTCGACCAAATAAACTCTGTCCAGTTGACAAATTAAATTTCTCCTTTTGCTATGGATTCTACCTGGACGACTGAGGGATTCTACACACATCTCAAGATGCTCTGTTCCACTTTATGACATCATGATGTGGTAGTTTTCTTTACCTTTTGTTCAGTAGTGCTTTACAGTTCCAGGGCTGAAATCGTCCAGATGATTCTAGTGAAGGTGTGTGGAGTTTAAAAACACAGTGCAGCACTTCCTGTATTACCACATGACTTCACAACTTGGAAGTGTGGAAGTGAAGTGTTTTCAGTTTGAGAAAACAACACAGCCTGAATATGCAGGATCTGTGTTCTAAACATGTGTGAATGAAACAAAACACAACTCTGGGTATATTTTTGACGAGGAAACATTATAACATAGACCAGAAAATATGTGTACTTTATTTGGAGAGCTGTAATTTTATATACTCTAAAATGTTGATTGCTTGATATGCATTTCTGGACATAATTAAGCATAAGAACTCCAGAGTGTGTGTGTGTGTGTGTATGTGTGTGTGTGTGTGTGTGTGTGTGTGTGTTTTCAATCTTTAATGTCATTTCGACAGATGCTTTACAACTTAGTCAGAATCATTATCAGTCATTTTGCTCATGATTGTTCTCAAACTAAGACAGATGATTGCAAAAGAGTAAAGAAAAAAGAAATGTGGTGTGGGGGTCGCATACATGTGAGGTTTTTTTTTTTTTTTTTACAAGTGGTGATCCATTACTTTGTCAGCTCTTTCCCATGGCACTTCACAGCAACAGGAACACTGTGTCTAAAGAAAATGACTTCATCCGCTAGAAGACAATATAGGCTCATTCCTTCATTTCCCCTCCGCCTCTTTCCTCTCTACCTTTTCATTGTACTTCCAATCTCCAACTCCGTGTGTCTCTCCACCTTTAGAAATATCCCAGAAGCTCCATTTTGTCTATTTATTTCTCAACAATAAACGGCCTATATAACACTATTTTCTGATCTATGTTATAATGTTGTTTTCGTACTTGGAGTTGTGTTTTGTTTTGGTCACACATTTTTAACAAACCCTGCATACTTAGGCTTGGTTCTTCTTGCAAGCAAAAAACACTCCTAGTGATGTCATGTGGTAATACAGAAAGTGCTCCACTGTGTTTTTAAACTCCATGTACCTTCAGTAGAATCATTTGGATGATTTCAAGCCTGTAATTGACAATCTTTATAGAACTAAAGGCAAAAGGTAGCTGTTAACTTGAAAACTACTGCTTAATGACATCACAAGAGCAGATGTAGGCAGACTATTAATGCAGGGTTACTTAAACTTGTGAATGACACAAAACACAACCAAGTATGTTTTTGAGAAGGTAACAACATTATAACATGGCTTAAAGAGCACAAGAATCAATTTTGCGTAATATACTGCATGTCCCTCTTTTTACATAATTGTTAGAGAAAACACTATCTGTTTCCCAGCGCTGTTTTCATTCCGTTCTCTTTTTGCACATTGCACATAATACACTACAGTCATTAGCATCTGCCATCTCACTAGCCCCAAGCTAAGTGACCTCACTGACACACCGCGGAGTACGCCTCACTCTGCGTAAACTTTCTCAGCCAGCATTAACATACATATATAATAATGTGGGTGTATATTGAGTTTCCCAATGGTCCTATTAATTTCAATGTGACACTGTCTTTGGTCATTATACAGCAATACACAATGTTTCTATGCAATACTGTAAAATAAATACTGCATAATATGTAACACAAAATGATTTTTGAGCTTTCTACCATGTTATCTCATTGTTCCAAAAACATGCCTGAAGAGGTTTTAGATGTTATCGATACATGAGTAATTAATTATTTTAGTGTTCTTCTCTCTGGCCTTATTCGAACCCTCTTTATGGTTAGCTGTAAGATTCTGTGCAATGCTCAGCCCCCACATTTCTACATCACCCATTCTCCCACACAGGCCCGTCACAGAAATTTGGGGGCCTGGGGCAAGAAGCCTCACATGGGCCCCCCTCTAATATAAATTAATGTGAAGAGGGTCTTCTTCTCTGAGCCCCTAAAACCCTGTGGCCCTGGACAACAAACCTCTATGCCCACCCCCCAGTTTTGTATCAAAAACATGATACAAAACTGTACACAGAGCATCAATGGAAAAAAACTCAAATGAGGATATTTTCTGTTGTATATGTTGTGTCAAAAACATGCCTGGAGTTGTGTTTTGTTTCATTCGGACATGTTTAACACACAAACCCTGCATATTTAGGGCTGAGTTCTTCTCTCAAACTGAAAACACTCTGTTCAACATTGTAATAATGGTAATACAGGAAGTGCTCCACTGTAATTTTAAACTCCAAACACCTTCACTAGAATCATTTGGATAATTTCAGCCCTGGAATTGTCAGTCTCCTCTAAACAAAAATTAAAAGGTAGCTGTTAACATGAAGAGCATTTTGCGCTTTGGAGATGTAACCAGCCTAATAAGAAAGACAAAAGGAGAAATTCAATTTGTCAATTGAAGAAGCAGCTTGGATGAGCTGCGAAACATTCGACCAAATAAACTTTGTCCAGTTGACAAATTGAATTTCTCCTTTTGCCATGGATTCTACCTGGACGACTAAGGGATTCTACACACATCTAATAAGAAAGGGTTACTCAAACAGATGTGAATGAAACTAAACACAACTCCAGGTATGTTTTTAATTAACTAACAGCAGTATACCTTGACTTAAAGCTCAGAAAGAGTCCAATTTGAGTAATATGGGACCTTCAATGAATTTAATTTGTCCGGTCGACAGGCGGAAGAACCAGTCAAAGAAATGGATGATCTCTGTGCGTTGACCGCCAGACCCTGCAGCTCGCCAGAAACCTGAGGAGGTTTCTGAATTCTCTAGACAATCAAAACATGTTTTCAATTACACTGAAAAAGTATGACACCAGAAATACCATCGAGACTGATGTAACATAGATCTTATGCATTTCGAATAAAGGCATATTACACCGCTCAGTAATCAGTGACAGTGTTTTAAGCAACTGTCTCTCCATAGTCTTTTCCTGCTCCTGAGACTATACCATTGAAAGCATTTCCAGCACCGTTGAATACCTCCCCTGTCCCAGTCTATTACATATTTTATTAGTAGTGTAAAACGACACAAATGGAAAACGGCTTTACGGTTTCAAGGGTTTTCGAGGATTTCCTCCATTTAAATCTTTTCCAACCGGATCCATTTCCAATTTATATGAAACCAACCTGTGAAGCGGGACTCTTTTGTACAAGATGCAAAAATATACCGCATTTGAGACGAAACATTTCAAACCCTCGTATTCAAGACATGAGAAGATATTATAATTCTGCCTGTTACTGTCACATTAGCAGAGATATCGAACGTGATGGCGGTCTTTGGGGACTCGCGTTGCCGTGGCATCATTCACAGGTAAATACCAACTCCCAGCTCATTTACATTGGCCTCATTGTATCTGATGTTCTCTCCCACCTCTATTCAGGGCCAGCTGTGTATGTCTTAATATAGTGTTTTGAATGGGGAAAGTGTGCACGGGGTGGATGTAAATGCCAGCCTCTCAGTGGGCACATGAATGACAGACGGACGCAGCGCATGGAGACTTATGAGTGAGATGGAAATGTTCTTAATTATTCATTTGTAGAGGAGTAAATAAAACCTTTCGTGGTGCGGTGGCAGGGCTGGTGAATAATCTATTTACATGTGTCACTGTGAAAGCAAAGTCACAGATGTATGCTTGTGTTCCTTTACTTTTTATGAGGAAGAGAACTGTTTGGCATTTAAGGATATTTGTGTTTGTATATTTGTTTTACTTGTAGTTTAAGACTTTTATTTTGAGAGGTTATAGGTGGCTGTTAATGATGCTCAACAGCACAGTAGTTGAGTGGTTCTGGGTTCAACTCCCAGGCTGCCCAGGGCTTTCTGTACAGAGTTTGCACACTTTTACTCACTGGCTTTAACCTGGCATGAGAATTATGTGATCCTCTGACTGTCTTTTATTGATTTTATTTTCTATTTTTTGCTTGTTAATTTTAGTATTTTAATGTCTTTTATTGAGTTGTTTATTTATTTCTTATGCTTTATTTTATTCATTGTGTTAATTTATATAGTGCCTACTCTGTACAGCACTTTGGAGACTTTGTGTTGGTAAAATATAAATAAAATTGGATGGATGTTTGTGCCTGTGTCTGGGTGGATTTCCAGTTTCCCTGATCAACCCACACTGCACGATATGTAAAATCCTCCAGCTAACGTGGTCCTGACCGAGACTAGATGAAGATCATGGAGATGGGTGTGCCCACTGCTCCACTGAAGGGTCAAATGCAGAGGAGACATTTCCCTATAGGGACAATTAAGTGTGCCTTACTGTAACATCAAAAAACAAAAATTAGCGGTTAAATTGACAGAATGGTTTTATGACATTCCAAACAGATTGTGAAGTTCCTTACAGATAAAGGGCGGAAGTAGCTGGTAGAGCTTTTGTCCACTGATCCTAAGGTTAGAGGTTCGAGTCCTGCTCTTGAACGTAAAAACATCATTGGTTGAGCCACAGTTTGGCGGTGTGTTTCCAGCTTCCACAGATGAAGGCTGTTGTTGTGTTCTTGGGCAAGACACTTAACCCACATTGCCCCTAGTGTCTGTGTACACTGGTGTATGAATGGGTGAGTGCTTCCTTGATGTAAAGTGCTTAGAAGATGGAAATGCGCTATATAAAAATGCGACCATTTATAATAAAAATACTATTTTGATTACTTGTTCAGTATATCTATGTAGAACAGAGGAGACCATTTCCAGCTTTTGAGATTCCCAGCTGATATGATTTTCATATAATTTATTTGGCTATAAAACTAGTGTAAAGTGCCAGGCCCCGAAGGCAGTTCTCTCTGCACCACTGATCAACCACCAATGTGCTAACAAGTGCTATTGACACATCAAAAATACTAGAAAAGCACTCAGAGAGCGCAGACCTCCGCCAAGCCCCATTTAACGCAATGCTAACAAAATTTTCAAAGTGATCCAGAATCCAGGATTTCTTCTGGATCATCACCAAAATTTAATCATCTGTTGGATTTACCATTCGGAACATTTCCTGAAAATTTCATCAAGATCCGTCCATAACTTTTTGGGTTATCTTGCTAACAAACAAACAAACAAACAAACAGACAAACAGACAAACAGACAAACAGACAAACAAACAAACAAACAGACAGACTCAGGCGAAAACATAACCTCCTTGGCGGAGGTAATGATTAACAGTAAGGACGCAAACTCACATGATTGTTGTTGTTGTTGTTGTTGTTGTTGTTGTTGTTGTTAATTGTTGTTGAAATGAAAATACAGTATGGGATTGATTCAGATGCCCTGTCCCAATACACATTATGCACTACACACTTTAAAGAGCCTATATTATGCTATTTTCTCATCTATGTTATAATGTTGTGTTTTGTTTAATTTCATCTTCATACATATTTAGGCTCTATTTAGGAGCTCTTCACTCAAATGGAAAACACTCTGTTCAACCTTGTGATGTCATTTGGTAATACAGGAAGTGCTCCACAGTGTTTTTAAACTCCATATACCTTCACTTGAATCATCTGAATAAGTTCAACCCTGGAATTGTCAGTCTCACCTGAGCAAAAGGTAAAATGCAGCTGTTAACTTGAAAACGACTGCTTCATGTCCTCACAAGGTGGAACAGAACATTTTGAGCTCGGGAGATGTAGACAGACTAATAATAAAGGATTACTCAGACATGTGTGAGTGAAACAAAACACAATTCCAGGTATGTGTCGTCCGGGTAGAGTCCATGGCAAAAGGAGAAACTGAATTTGTCAACTGGACAAAGGAAGAACTGAAGAAGCAGCTTGGATGAGCTGAAGAACTGAAGAAGCAGCTTGGATGAGCTGCGAAATGTATTCGAACAAATAACATCTGTCCAGTTGACAAATTTAATTTCTGCTTTTGCCACAATTCCTGGTATGTTGTTGATGAAGTAACATTCAAACATGGCTTAAAGCTCACAAGAGTCAATTTGCGTAATACAGGACCTTTAATGAAGTGTGCATTTCTGAAAGTGTGTGAGCGCACAAGGGCGCACTGAAGTAGAGTAAACACCCAAGCTCGGTAAAACAGCTGTTAGCAATGCTGTTAAACTGCACTTCAATTAGTCAGAAAGCCACAGCCTGTAGCTCTGTTTTAATCATTTGCTGAATTGGCCATAAACAAGTTAGATCTGTGTTAACGTTCTACAATGGTGTTACATCGACAGTCCTTTTATTTGTTTAAAATATTATCCGTTTAACTGTTACACCATTCCTTTCCATTGTATCCAGTTAGCGCTCGCTGCTAAGTTGCTAATAATTTGGTACGGTAACAAAAAATGTGAGCGTGACTAACTGGAAAACTGTTGGCTAATGCTAGCTAGCTTGTGACTGATTTTATGTTTTCTGCCATCCACTTTTTTCATTATTTGTAGTTCTTCCAGCGTACTTATCAAAATAATTGTTTTCGGTTCAAGATCAACGTTTTCAGAATTAATGCTCTCATATAAACGTGGCAAATATGTGAGTATGACGCAGTGTTAAGGTGTGTGTGTTTGTGAGAGTATGAGGTTGTGTTAATGTGTGTGTGAGAGTATGAGGTTGTGTTAATGTGTGTGTGTGTGAGAGAGAGAGAGAAAGAGAGACTGAGTATGATGCTGTGCTAATGTGTGTTTGTGTATATGAGGCTGTGCTAGTATGTGTGTGTCTGACTGTGAGTATGATGCAGTGTTAATGTGTGTATGTGTGCGTGAGAGAGAGAGACTGTGTGAGTATGATGCAGTGTTAATATGTGTGTGTGTGCGTACGTGTGTGTCTGTGTGTGTGAGAGAGAGGGTGAGACACTGTGTGAGTATAACGCTGTGTTAATATGTTGTGAGTGTGTGTACATGTGCTTGTGTACCAGTGTGACCCCCTCTGTGCGAGCAGTACAATGACAGCCCATTCAAATCCAATTAGAGACACACAGAGCTCTGCAGCGTCTCTCATTCATGTGTCACTCATGCTCTGGGCCTATCTGTGCATCCTCCAACCGTTACAACACTGTACTCCACTGCTCTGTTGTGTAATTGTTAAAGGTGCATTGTGTAACTTTTTGGTTGGGGGTCCGTCACCTGCTTGTTTCCATGGAGATGTCGCTTGTCTCTTTTTTTGCCTGGAATGTTCCACAGTATGACGTTAAACAGCTCTACATCACATATATTCAGATACAGGCTGTTTTATAGCTCAAACATACCTAGAAAAACAGACCTGACCTGTAACCTGGCTTGGTTTGGTCTCCTTGAAAATAGAATGGTTTAATGCCATATTGTGAAACATTCCAGACAAAGCAATAACATACCCATGGAGAAAAGCATTTGACGGACTCTCCGCCAGAAAAGTTACACAATGCACCTTTAAGTTATAGGGGCCCTTACGTTTCTGGTGCTAATAGTATCCAGGTTCTTTCCCTCTGTGACAGTGAATACCACGGACTCAACATTATTACTCAACATTATTATTTATAGTATGTAACTACTATAAGTTAAAGGTGCATTGTGTAACTTTTCTGGTTTTAGGTCTGCCACAAGCTTGCTTCCATGGAGATGTTATTGCTTTACCTGGAATATTCCACCGTATGGCATTAATTGTAATCCATCTTGTAATTATTCCGTTGGGTGTGTTTTTATTGCTCAAAAGTACCTTGAAAATCCTGCATTCTTAGTGTGAGTGAGATTGCCTCTCCATAGATCTGACCAGTAAATTGACCTGGTGCCATCAACAGCTTTCTCCGGGGAGATTAATGTTCCTCTATGGAACATTTCAGACAGTCTTCATGAAAACATGCAGCTGGTGGACCCTGCTGTGAAGTTGCACAGTGCACATTTAAAAAATGGACAAAAACATGAAATAACCTTTGTGTAGTGTGCAATGAAGAGTTTGATGTGATAATGATGTTATAAAATTATTTAAACTTCACACACTTACATATCTTTATTTTGAAATCACATGTAGCCATACCATAAAACAAAACAAAAACAAAAACAAAGACCTTGGTTTGGTCCTGTTCTAGCCCTGGTTCAGTCCTGGTTTAGTCTTATTTTAGTCCCAATACTGATGTGGTGTATGGGCAAATGTAACTACAAATAATAATAATAATATTAATAATAATAATAATAATAATAATAATGCTATCAAATATATTACTTAAATATTTTCCATGAAGAGTACTTGGCTTGCCTCAATTCAAAACCATAAATTCAATGTAAAGTGAACATTTACAGTTTGTGACTCTTCATAAATATTTGTGGTTAAGGCTGAATTTACGGTTAAAATGGTGCACTAAATCAAAGAACAGATTAGTTATGCAGTTTTACCTGATCACAAATATTCTGCTGCTTTGGCTGTATTTGCCTTGATTTGTGTATTTGCCTCAGCGTGCACACTAAGCATTTATTTATAAGTGCTTACAGTGTCCACTCTGACACTTTAGTTGATATAAGTGCGCGCCCACCTGCCCCCCACCCTCCATCCCAGCCGCCCGTGCACGCGCTCACTGCAGGGGGCTCTGTTTTCATTAATGCCAGCACTAAGATGCAACTCAGCTTTCTGAATTATGTAAATGAGCTGCTGTAAATTCATGACAGAATCAATGGCTTTCATTTTTATCAAATCAATCAGGCCTCCATCAGTTCAACCCCACAGAGCCGCACCAACACACACGCGTAAGCATACATCAGGTCCCCGCTAGGCCCTATATTAATCCTGCCAGGGTAGGTCTTAGAATAATGAGTTTTGGAATGATGTGTATATAGTCATAAATATCTTTTTGGCTTTTAACCATCAGCTGATTCATGATTATGGATGTGTTTGTGTGGAGAAGACTGATGCAGTGTATGGGTCTAGAATTGGTGTTTGATAAACTCTATAAGATCATTTTAAAAAGGAAGAAAGAAAATGAAGTTAAGTGCCAAAAGGAAGTGCACATAGGTAATCAGGATTCAAGCTACTTCTTTTGTTTCTTTCAAAGTCTTGGGTTTGGTTTATTTATTTCCAGGGGTATAAGCACCAAATTCTGGGCCCTGGGTACAAACCATCTTGGTGGGTCCGTAATACATGTTGTCTGATGGAAAATGCACATTACAGACTCTGTAGCCCCCACAGTGGAGTGTTTTAAGTCTTGTCTTAAAGGTGCATTGCGCAAGTTTTCTGGTTTAGGTTCCATCACCTGCTTGTCACCATGGAGATGTTATTGCTTTGCCTGGAATGTTCCATGCTATAACATTAAACACATCTATCTGGCATTTATTCATTATGGGTGTTTCTATTGCTCAAAAATACAATAAAATACACTGTGATGTAGCCTATAGTTGTCTCCCTCATGATAGATAGGTTTAATCTCTACTGTGGAACATTTTAGGCAAAGCAATAACATCTCCATGAAGACAAGCAGGTGACAGACCCTCCACCATAAAAGTTGTGCAATGCACCTTTAAGACTCACTTTTATCCTCTGGCTTTTAACACCGCGTGAATTGTGTGGTTCCCTGTATCTTTTATTTATTTTTACTTATTTTTTGTATTTATTGCTATTTTATGATTTTATGGTTTTGCTTTAATTTGATTTTATAATGAGTTTTATTGTTTTAGGACTAGTATGAAATATTTAACAATTATATCCTTTGTTGTTTTCTTTTTATGATCTCTGTGCAGCACTTTGGAAACTGCTTTGTTTGTAAAATGAGCTATAAAATAAAGTGGATTTGGATTTTGTGAGGGCCCCCTCCCTGCACTGGGCCCTGGGTAAACAGCGCACTTTGCCCCCTCCAGCCCGACGCTCCTGTTTATTTTAATGGCACTGGTGGCGCTGGGTGGAAGCACAATATTGTTGTCAGATGGAAGAGTTAATAGTTGTTAGTAGTAGTTTAAATCTGTACTAAGCTGTTTGTTTGTTAATAATAATAATAATAATAATAATAATAATAATAATAATAATAATAATAATAATCATCATCATCATCATCATTTTGCACATTTGCACTTGGATATCATTATATCACTCAGAGCAAAAAGAATAGCTTCTCTTACTCCTGTTTATACTGCAAATTCATTCTGCAAATAATCCTCAGTATTTCTTTTCTTTTTCTTTTTTTTTTTACTAGCCGCCCTGTCTTGACACAAATGGACCATGTGTCTCTCTGATTGGTCAGAGTGTCTGTCAATCATGCCCTCATGGAGACAGGACCAAATTTCAGATTATACATCTTGGTAAAGCATAACAAAAGTGTGTAGTCTTGGAGTTTGTAGTCATTTGTACCAAAATGACTACGTGACACTGCAGAATCCTTTGCATCCAAATCCAATTAAGAAAATCAAATTGGAGAATGAAGTAAATTCAGAGCAGCAGCCAGATGCCGGTAGTGGTGAAAACGGGGTTTGATCAGCAATATGGTGTCTTGAAAATAAACGATTAAAGATTCCTTAAACATGCACAAATCACTCCAAATACAACTTCAGTGAGTATATGAGAAGGGGAAACAACTATAATATGGCTAAAAGCTCTGACAAGTTGATTTTGCATAATACATCTGTGCAACTTTTCTAGTGGAGGGTCTGCAAGCTGCTTGTATCCATGGAGATGTTATTGCTTTTCCTGGAATGTTCCATGGTATAACATTAAACATATCCATCTAGCATTTATTCATTACGGGTGTTTCTGTTGCTCAAAAATACAATAATTCCTTCTGTGACTATGGGCACCTCTCCACAGATCTGAATTGTAATGTAGCGTAATGATGTAACCTGCTTGTCTCCCTTGTGATACTGTGGAACATTCTGCACAAACCAATAACATTTCCAAGGAGACCTCAGGTGGTTCAGTAGAAATGCTACGCAGTGCACCTTTAAAACCAGCTTGTAGCTAGTAGTCATTTTGCAGTTGTAGTCATTTTGTCAGTTTTAGGTTTGATGCACCTTCCAGATTTACTTTGTGTACAACTCAATCCCTCTTCGCACTCTTCGCACTTGTGATCCTTAGACGTAATTATAAAAACACAAAGTGGCCATTAAACATGTGACATTTAAACACAGCCTCAAATTGATTGACTAATGCACCATATCGCATTCACACTTCCTCCCTATATCAAATAAAAGCCAGTCTGGCTTTTATTCCAGACAACCTTGGTTTGTCATTGTACTCTCATCATGTTACACAAGCTTAGCATTTCCACCATTTCCTCATATCCTCCTCACTATTTCTTATGCCCATTCTAATATCCAATCTGCATCTGTTTTTGAGTGACTGACTTCTCCAGCTCCTGTAGTCCAAGGTGAGCCGTTTAGAACCTACCCACTGATTAAACCACAAAATGTAAAAATGATGATGAGGGGGTTTTGTTTTCACATTTTTCATCCCTGTGCCATTAGCTGTACAGAAATTGAGTGGTCATTACGTTCCCAGTCTATTATTATTCATTATGTATTATACCTACATCACTTAGCTGCCTGGAGGGAACTTTGAATGCATTAGAGCTTGGTTTTGATCAGATCTACGAAGTTAATTTTAGTTATATGGTTAAGGTTTAAAGTTTTTTGGTTGGTTATATGGCTTGTATCAGTACAGGACATCAAATACACGCAGTATGGTTTGAAGTATAGTAGCACAGACTGTATAAAGAAGTGGACTAAGTTAGTGTGACGTCACCCATAGTGTTCACCTCCAGTCAAATGAAGCTCACAAGCTTCATGACCGAATTTGGGGAGGAATTTATTTACTATAACTTCAGGATCATGTAAAGTGGGTTAATTAGAACATTTTAAGACCACTGCAGTAATTACAGAGAGAGGGGTGACAATTTTTCAATGTAAAGTCAGTTGGAGCCAGAGTCAATGGTGCCGGAAGCGCGCCCATGCTCACTTTCTATTCGGAACGCAACGGCAAGCATGTTAGCTATGTCAATTAGTAGTAAATAAAGTATGTATGAGAAGTAGTAGTAGTAGTAGTAGTAGTAGTAGTAGTAGTAGTAGTAGTAGTAGTAGTAGTAGTAGTAGTAGTAGTAGCAGTAGTAGTAGTAGTAGCAGTAGTAGCAGTAGTAGTAGTAGCAGTAGTAGCAGTAGTAGCAGTAGTAGTAGTAGCAGTAGTAGTAGTAGCAGTAGTAGTAGTAGCAGTAGTAGCAGCAGCAGTAGTAGCAGCAGCAGTAGTAGCAGTAGCAGCAGTATTAGTATTAGTATTAGTATTAGTAGTACTAGTACTAGTAGTAGCAGCAGTAGTAGTAGCAGCAATAGTAGCAGTAGTAGTAGTAGCAGTAGTAGTAGTAGTAGTAGTAGAACAGTATTACAGATTGTCATCAGTCTGAGTTCTTCTACGTGCTGCCTCGATGTGTTACACTAGATTTCTAAAGTCCATCCTCAACAGTTTGCGCTCACCACTCGCTCACATAGTTAACATGTCACTTGAATCTGGAACATTCCCAAGAGCTTTGAAAACTGTGGTCATTAAGCCTATCCAAAAGAAGAGCAGTCTTGATGCCACAGTACTGAACAATTTCCGACCCATATCAAATCTGCTGTTTTGTGACAAAGTCCTTAAAAAAGCTGTTTACCAACAGCTTACTAGCTTTCTCCAAATGAACAACTCCTTTGATGTTTTCCAGTCAGGTTTTAGAGCCCACCACAGCACAGACTGCTCTTATCAAGGTGACAAATGACATCTGCCTGAACACTGATGCAGGCAAAGTCTCAGTCTTGATCCTGTTAGATCTGAGTGCTGCTTTTGACACACTTTATGATGGGATCCTCATACAATAACTAGAGGACTGGGTGGGTCTCTGGTACTGCACTAAACTGATTCAAGTCCTATCTAGAAGACAGGAAGTTTGTTGAAATTGGAAACTGTGTCTCAGATGGCCCTGACCTGTGGGGTGCCCCAGGGGTCGATCCTGGGCCCTTTTTTATTCAGTCTGTACATGCTGTTGTCAGGCCAGTTAATACGCCGCAATAATGTGTCCTACCACAACTATGCAGACGACACTCAGATCTATGTCTTACTGGCAGCAGGGGACTATGGACCAGTGGATTCACTCTGCCACTGCATCCCAACAGATCACTGTGTGGATGCAAAACAACTTTCTTCAGCTAAATTCAGACAGGACAGAAGTCATAGTCTTTGGCCCACAGAAACAAAGAGACAGTGTCAGCAGTCACCTCTAGTCTCTCTCTCTCTTAAACCTTCAAATCAGGCTAGAAATCTATGGGTAATAATGGACTTAGACTTGAACTTTAACAGCCACATCAAATCAATAACATCTGCAGCCTTTTACCATCTAAAAACATAGCAACAATCAAAGATAAGATAAGATAAGATAAGATAAGACTTTATTGATCTCACAGAGGAGAAATTCACTTGTGACAGAAGCTCACAGTCAGGGGACAGTATAGTGCAAAAAGTTGTGAAAAATTGTGCAAAACACTCAGAACAATAAGTAAATAAAAAATAAAATCACAATAAATATTAACATATTTACAACATCAGGTAGCTCTTATGTACAGGGAGTGAAAGAAATGTAAATATATAATAAAACATATCTCTTATATAATATATATATATGTAAAAGAATACAAATATACAAATATATAAATATATAATCTGAGGACAGTGGAGGCGGTTACTGATGAGGTGACATGGTTACAGGTTATTGCACAGGTTATTGCACAGGTTATTGCACAGGTTATTGCACTGGTTATTGCACAGGTTATTGTAAGTGTTAAACAGTGGAGTTGTACAGTCTGACAGCAGTGGGGATGAAGGACCTGCGGTAGCGTTCCTTCTTGCACTGAGGGTGCCTCAGTCGGCCGCTGAAGGTGCTGCTCAGTTCCTCTACAGTCCGGTGCAGAGGGTGAGAGGTGTCGGCCATGATGGATGTGAGTTTGGCCAGCACCCTCCTCTCACCCACCTCCTCCACAGACTCCAGAGGACAGCCCAGGACAGAGCTGGCCCTCCTGACTAGTTTGTTCAGTCTTTTCCTGTCCCGCTCTGTGCTGCTCGGGGCCCAGCAGACAACAGCGTAGAGGAGAGCAGAGGCCACCACAGAGTCATAAAAAGTCTTGAGCAGGGGCCTGCACACTCCAAAAGAACTCAGTCTCCTCAGAAGGTGGAGGCGACTTTGGCTCTTCTTGTACAGGGCGTCAGTGTTGTGGGACCAGTTCAGTTTATTGTTGAGGTGAACACCCAGGTACTTAAAACTGTCCACTGTCTCTATGTCCTGTCCCTGGATGTTCACCGGTGAGGGAAGTAGTGTCCTTCTCCCGAAGTCGATCACCATCTCCTTGGTCTTACTGGTGTTAAGGCACAGGTGGTTGTGCTCACACCAGTCCACAAAGTCCCTGATGGTATACTGTCTAAAGCAGACTTGGAAAGACTTATACATGTGTTTGTCCAGTAGGTTAGACTGTACCAATCTTATTATCTGTAGCTCAGAGAATACACTTTAAAGCAGCTCTGCTTGTGTACAAGTCTCTCCATGGCCTAGCACCAAAGTACATCTGACATGTTAGTGCCATATGAACCATCTCACACTCTGAGGACCTCAGAGACCGGCCTCCTGCTGGTGCCCAGAGTCAGGGCTAAACATGGGGAGTCAGTGTTCAGTTTTATGCATCTAAAACCTGGAACAGTCTTCCTGAAGATGTGAGACAAGCCTCTACTTTGACTCTGTTTAAACCAGGGTCAAAACTGTTTTTAAACTCATTTAAGCTCTCTCTCTCTTTCTTAATTTTATGATGATTATTTATGTTTTGATTTGTTTGTACTGTGATTTTAATGTATTTCTTCTTTACTTTGAATTACTTTGTATACGAACTGTGCTATACAAATAAACTTGCCTAGTAGCAGTAGTAGTAGCAGTAGTAGTAGTGGTGGTAGCAACAGTAGTAGTAGTAGTAGTAGTAGTAGTAGTTGTAGTAGTAGTAGTAGTAGTAGTAGTAGTAGCCTATTATACATTTTTTGGAATGAGGCAGACCAGTGCACATATGCGGAAAGTATGTTGCACAGTATGTTAAGAGACTAATTGCAATATTTCTCCCACTGACGACAATATTTTTATTTTTAAACAGGAAAAAAAAAGCTGAGAAATGACTGAGCACCACAGTGATATCCAGGGAGGCGATAACATGATGTATTTAATTTGCTTATCTTGCTTCTCAGTTTAGAAGATGATGTTGGCATGACAACATGACACTTGGGAGGTGCTGAAGAACATGCAGAGGAACTGTCTTCCAAAAAAAGAGTATGGATTCCAAAATATACACTGAGTGAGAGTTTTTAAATAATACTTCAAGTAAAATGAATACTAAAACATGTTCTGATATTCCTAATCCTATTGATACTTTGCAGTGACATTATGCTGGGGGTGTTTTACATGTATGTGTATTGGTGGAATGTTCACCAGTTACCATGGAGACACAATGCACATATTAGCAAACACTGCCAAATAAGTTTTAAGATTGTCAGAAAACTCAAGAAAAAAAAAATATTGCCAAATTGTATTGTTCCTCATTAAAGGCTTGGATGCTCTAAAAATATCATTTTCACATACCCCCTACCTGCTCTACTTGTAATTATTTTTAAAAATCAGATTCCAGGCCACACATGTTGTGTTTAACTATTTTCCAAAATAAAAAAAACACAACAGCAAACAACAAACAATGAAAATCTGTTGGCTGCTACGGTGTAATTTTACTTTGAAGATGTAGGGCCTATCAGTTATGCAGTCTTGAACAGGAAGTCAATGAACCTGTTTCTGTTATTATGCCAATTTAAATCATTATTGCAATTTACAATTAAAACATTATAAATTATAGTTTAAACCTAAATACTCGCAAATAAGCATGTGTCTACTTTAAAGAGCCCATATTATGCTATTTCTTTTTTTTAAATCTATGTTATAATGGATACAGTGAACCAAACACGACTCCAGGTATGTTTTTGATGAAGTAACTGCATTCTAACATGGCTTCAAGGTCACAAGAGTCAATTTAGTGTAATATAGGACCTTTAAACAGCCTGGCCTTGTCTTAATACCATCTTGTAAACTCAAATTCTTTAATCAGGAACATGTTATGAATCAGTTGTTCCAAAGCCAGTGCATCAAAAGCCAGTCTAGATAATGCGTCTGTGTTGCAAATGCATGCCCCTTGTTTATTCGAGATCAGAAGTCATTATGAGACATTAAAGCCATTCAATACACTTGCTTATTGATCCCGTCTATCTCTCAAATCTGCATTAAATATTCATGGACTTCTATGTGCACTCCATTCTCTCATAACCGCACATACACAGAAGCAGATATAAGTTTAAAGGTTCTATATTATAAGTTCTTGTGCTCTTTTTTTTTTTAAAAGACAATACGGTAAAGTGAATTTACCTTGTTGACATGTTTCGGCTGCTAGCTACAAGTCCTATATTACACAAAATTGACTCTAGTGAGCTTTAAGCCATGTTATAATGTTGTTACCTCCTCAAAAACATATCTGGAGTTGTATTTTTTTTCATTCACACATCTTTGAGTAATCCTTTATTATTAGCCTGTGTACACCTTCAAAGCTCAAAATGCTTTGTTCCACCTTGTGATGTCATGTAGTGGTAGTTTTGAAGTTATAGACTGGCAATTCCTGGGCTGACATTATCCAAATGATACTAGTGAAAACATAGTGGAAAACATCCTGTATTATCACATGACTTCACAAGGTGAAACAGAGTGTTTTCAGTTTGAGAGAAGAACTCAGAAAATAGCATTTAACATAGTTAGTGTCATCTGAAAGAACAGTCTCACTCAAAGCGCCATACTTCACTACATAAGTAAATTAAATTACCTACACAATTTCCTCTGCTTTGCGTTTTTTCCGCGCTCTCCTGGTAATGCAAAAAGACAGATATGATGAAACTGGTTTAGTGTGGCATTTAAAAAAAAAAAAAAAAGAATTAGAAATGAAATATGGTGACTGCGCAAGAGATCAAAAAAAGGGGAAAACTTGAGAATGTTAACACCTGAATTATTAATCAAGATAATTCAACTCCCAGTGACAAAAATATCCAGCTCTGCACTGTATCCAGCCATTTTCCCAAACCATAAATATAGGCACGCTCCCACATTTAAATTCACATATGAACAAGAGGCTTTTATCTCAGCTACTTGTCAGTTATCGCCTTAAAATGGGTCAAGCCAAAATGAGAATAGAAGAAGTTGTCACTGCGTGAAAGATAGACAAGAGGAGAGGACAGATACATAGGGGAGAGAGGGAGAGAAAGAGGGAGAGGGGGAGGTTAGGAGGAGAGAGATAAGTTGTAGAGAGTTTGATAAGGAAAAAGTTCCCATTAGAACTCCACATAGGCTCTGATGGAAGGTCACCCTGGGCTAATACTCTATAGAAGCACAATGTAATTCAAAGTGCCATTGGCTCTATCAGAAATGCTTGAATTCTCTTGTGCTGTGTATATGGTACTTTCCATTAAAAACAGCTCTGCGTAAACTAGTCATCCAGTGTGTAAGCAGTAAATCATGTTCAGTTTAAAGTGCACTATGTAACTTTTCATGGGAAGGGTCTGCCATATGAAGAGATAAACATCATCATGACGACCAACAACATTATCTGAATGTTTACAGTAAGGCGTTAAACTTAACCTATATCCATGAAAACAAGAAGGTGACGCCTCCAAATTATAAGTCAGATCTGTGGAGAGGCGAGACTATATACTACACTTGACACACATTATTTTAAACTATTTATTGTACTGTTTTTTATGCTGCTAATAATCTAGACCTGAGTACAGTGTTTTGTTTCTGTGTCATTTTTATGCAGAAATGACAAATAAATTCTGATTCTAAAATACAAGATTAGTTTAATGCCACACTGTACAACATTCCAGGTAAAGCAATCTCCATGGAAACAAGCAGGTGGTGGACCCTCCACAAGAAAAGTTGACTAGTGACTCAACCCACTTGCTATATAAAAAAACATTTTCATTCCAACAAAACATTTTCATTTCAACATTTCAACAATAGTAATTTTAGCTATTGCTTATATGTATGAAACATATTGTTTAATAGAATGTTTTTATGTCATCTGAAACCTAAAAAAGCATGGGTCCAAAGTGACATCACACATTCATTGTGACTGCCATTTTGAGGACTTGCTGCACTGTGGGTCGCACCAACAACAATTGGATTATCACCATCAGGAGGAACCAGTGGACTCAACAATTCACTCCAGACTGAGCAGTGAGCTCAGGTAAAGTAACTTGTTTGGAAACTGGACTTGAAGTTAGCCTGTTTACTTTCTGTGACCAAGAACATTTTCCTGTAGTATATTTTAGAATCAGTCACAAACCCAGACACAAAGTAGTGATGTGTGAACGTGACTGTGAACATGCTGGATGTAAATGTCAGCAAAAGTTAGTTTGGGGAAGCATTGCTGATTTTAAATAAGGATAAGGACTGAATCTCAAAACTTCTTGAAGTTTCTCCCCTTTTCCATCTTCTGTGAGGTGCACTTTTTAAAAATATAACATCATGACATTCCAATAATGGAGATAGGCTGTAATGCATTGTGACAATAACAACAAAAAAGTCTCTGAAAGCCATGAATAGGACGAGTGGGAGTAGAAAAGTGTCTGCACTAAAGCACAAAAACACTGAATCAAAACAAAACATTATATACAAATTTTCACATTTTCACAGTGGGACCTGATTTGTTTTCATATCATCACATTGCCTGGCCATAGTTGAAACTTGATGAGAAGAAACTTATAAACAGAAAACCCAGAACTGGCTCTAAAGCGGAAGGAAGCAGTGGATATATAGTCTGTGCAGCTGACAATTAGGCCTGATATAGACAGATAATCTCATTTGCTGTTCTGAGCCCGTCGCGCTAACCCACAAACATGAAACACCCCCTGGCTACAACAGTCATCGCACTGCATCTCTTTATACCAAACGCCTTGTCAGGGATTTCTACAACGCCACTGGCTTTGTGGTAATTACGTTTCAGTTTTTTTCCTTCTTTTTTTTTTAGATCTAAATTGAATCACGTTGAGGGGGAAAAGCAGAACAATGCAAACTGACAACCCATGACACTTTATCAAAACTTGGCTATTCTGAACTTTAAAGACAAATGGGTCTGTTGTGTTTTCGTGAAAAATATTTTATGAAATTGTCAAGTTCATGGCCTGTATTAAAGCATGTTTGTGAAGGTCATTATTAAAAAAGAATCCAGAACAGTATCTGCTTATTGCTTTGATAAAAAGTGCATATCTTTTTATTCATTGAGAGATGGGAGCACTTGTTTGGGAGATCTCTTGAGTACAGATAGAGAACAGCTGTATTGGATCTGAGTTTCTGTGTATTTTTTATTCTGTAGTGAAAAATAAAGTCTGATTCTGAACATCCTTTTAATGGCTTTCTTAATTGCTGTTTATAAAATTAAAGAAAATGGGGAATCTTTACAGCTGTTGTTAATTTTAAAACATTTATTATAGTGGGAGTAACAATTTGTAAGAGCTACAGTTTAGTTAGCCTTAAAGATGCATTGTGTAACTTTTGGTAGAGGGTCTGCCATCTGCTTGACTCCGTGTTATTGTTGTTTGCTGGAATGTTTTACAGTATGGCATTTAATTTAACTATTTCTATTTGGCCACATCACCAGGCCAAATTACAGGTCAGATCTGTGGAGGAGTGGGCCTGTTCATATTAATAATGCATGTTTTTGCTGTAGTTTTGAGAGATAAAAACACCAGTAATTGAATAAATGCAAGATATATTTGCTTAATGTCTTACTGAGGAACATCCCATGCAAAGAAATAACATCACCATGGAGACAAGCAGATGGCAGATCCTACACCAGAAGTTACACAGTGCACCTTTAATAAACATGAACAAAGACTTTATTATGAACAAACAGTTTATTAAAACAGACGTATTATGCAAAATTTACTTTTCATGTTACTTTTACTTTTAATGTTATAATTGTTCCTTCTCATTTACCCTCTGGAATTTGTATTTGGAGTGATTTGTGCATGTCTGAGCAATCTTTAATTTCTTATTTTCAAGACGCCATTTTGCCGATTAATCCTGATTTCACCGCCACTGGCATACACCCACTGCTCTATACTTACTTCAGTCTTCAATTTTATTTTCTTAATCAATGATATGCGTAGGATTCAGCATATCAATGCTGGTACAAATGAAAAAAAAATATATATCTCCTGCTTGCTATAGTGTGATGTGCAGCTAGCCGTCCTTCTCTTTGTTGTGATGATGTTCACGGCGACATCAATGACCATTGGGCACTGGAGTTTTCTAACATGGAAATCATCCATTCATTTTCTTCCGCTTATCCAGGGCCGGGTCAAGCAGGGAACAGTCTAAGCAGGGACTCCCAGAATTCCTTCACCTCGGACACTTCCTCCTTCTCCTCCGGGGGAACCCCAAGGCGTTCCCAGGCCAGCCGAGAGACATAGTCCCTCCAGCGTGTCCTGGGTCGTCCCCACCTCAGCTGGCTCCTTTCGATGTGGAGGAGCAGCGGCTCTACTCCGAGCTCCTCCTGTGTGACTGAGCTCCTCACCCTATCTCTAAGGGAGTGCCCAGCTACTCTGTGGAGGAAACTCATTTCGGCCGCTTGTATCTGCGATCTTGTCCTTTCAGTCATTAGCCAAAGCTCATGACCATAGGTGAGAGTAGGAACGTAGATTGACGAGTAAATCGAGAGTTTTGCCTTTCAGCTCAGCTCCCACTTCACCACAACGGTCCGATACAGTGACCACATCACTGCCTACACTGCACCGATCCGCCTGTTAATCTCACGTTCCATCCTCCCCTCACTTGTGAACAAGACCCTGAGATACTTGAACTCCTCCACTTGAGGCAAGGACTCTCCACCCACCCGGAGACGGCAAGCCACCTTTTTCCGGTCAAGAACCATGGCCTCGGATTTGGAGGAGCTGATCCTCATCCCTGCCGCTTCACACTCGGCTGCAAACCACCCCAGTGCATGTTGGAGGTCCCGGTCCAATGAAGCCATCAGGACAACATAGTCTGCAAACAGCAGAGACGCGATCCTCTGGTCCCCAAACTGGATCCTCTCCAGCCCCTGACTGCACCTAGAAATTCTGTCCATAAATACAATGAACAGAACCGGTGACAAAGGACAGCCCTGGCGTAGTCCAACATTCACCGGAAACAGATCTTACTGGCAATGTGAACACAGCTCCTGCTCTAGTCATACAGGGACCGGACAGCCCTTAGCAAAGAGACCCGGACCCCATACTCCCAGAGAACTCCCCACAGGACCCCACGAGGGACATGGACGAATGCCTTCTCCAGATACACAAAGCACATGTGAACTGGTTGGGCAAACTCCCATGAATCCTCGAGCACCCGATGGAGGGTATAGAGCTGGTCCAATGTTCCCCAGCCGGGACAAAAAACCACACTGCTCCTCCTGAATCCGAGGTTTGACCATCGGTCGGATTCTCCTCTCCAGTACCCTGGAATAGACCTTACCGGGGAGGCTGAGGAGTGTGATTCCCATGTAGTTGGAACACACCCTCCGGTCCCCCTTCTTAAACAGAGGGACCACCACCCCGGTCTGCCAGTCCAAAAGTACTGTCCCCGACCGCCACGCGATGTTGAAGAGACGTGTCAGCCAAGACAGCCCCACAACATCCAGAGACTTAAGATACTCAGGACGAATCTCTTTGGTCATGCTAGGATTTAGTATTTCACTCAATCTATACATTTTGATAACACTTGATAAGTGTAAATCAGTTCAGCTCAAGCCTGCTCTTTAGAGTATGCATATCGCAACGCAAAATGCAAGAAATGCTTTTATTGTTTATTGAAATGGTTGAAACACCAACACAAACCTACTGTAGAGTTTGTTTTTTACATAATAGCTTTTCTTGTGTCTGAATTCATTTGCCTCAAGTATAATGCAGCTTCTTTAACCTAATGCACAGTCTGGAAAAGTGAGTGGAATAATCATAAAGCAACATTTCTCCTCCTGGCATGCATGCTTTTGGTCGCCCCCCGGTAACGACACGGGTCTTAATAAAAACACATTTAACATATGTGATGTTCCTAAAGCATGATTAATGTGGTCTTCAGCCCTCTTTGTCTCCTCTGTTTTCATTAGACTCTTCCCTCTGGTGCCAATAATGCAGCAATCAAGAAGCAGAGCGTCATGGTGGGACACTTACAGTCATTTGTCAGACGCCTCCTGTTGTTCACGTTATAACTTTTGCTACAACATCATTTAAAACGCCATCCGCAAAAACGAAAACGTTGCACACCGCTGACTGAGGTAGTTTAATTATATTGTTCAAACGGGAGCAGATGTTTTTTGGCTATAAATATTATGACTTTTTCATTTAGCATCACTCCAGTGCATTTGCAAGTACGTGTGCTTGAAATCTCTGAATGACGATTTCCGCTTTTCTGCTCAGATGGTGGCGTTTACATAACATAGCGATTTGCCAAAAACTCTTGATCCTGTTGGGGCTTTCTTCCCTCTCTGTAAAGCAAGTCTTTCATTTGGATAGTGTTGAGTCCCTTTCCCATGTAATGAGACTGAATTGGCCATAGCAGGATGTTTTTCTCACAAGTATAAATTTTACTGAAGTGGTCCACTGGATCAACAGAAGTGCTAAATGTAGCGTTAAATTGGAATAAACTGATGTTATTGCTTTTAAATGATATTTAAAAATTCATGATGTAACTTTTCAGGTGAGGAATTTGCTACCATGAAGATGCCTTGATTGAATTTAAAACATCTAGCATTTTTTTTTTTAATAGCAAGTTGCCTCTCCATAGATCTGACCTGTGACTTGACCTGATGGTGTTTTTTTTTTTTTTTAATGGAGATGGATAAGTTTAATGCAATACTGTGGAATATTCCGGACAAAGCAATAAGATCTTTGTGAAAACAAGCAAGTGGCAGACCTTCCACTAGAAATATCACATAGTGTACCTTTAATTCCATTTGGGATTGAGACAGTGCACTAGACTGTAGCCTCTTTATGCACCAACTTCTTAAAAGTCCACACAGAGCCCAACCCTCCATCCACTTAAAAGCTCACCAATGTTCCAGGAGTAAAGTAAAAAAGGTTCATTTTTGAGAAATTCAAATATTATGAGTTTAAAGGTACAACAGAGGCAAACCAGCTGTTTTTCATAATGTGGTTGTTTGTAATGAGGTGGTGACATTCACCTCCAGGCACTGATCCTATGTTTTCAAAATTCATTCAGGCCTTTACTTGTGGTCATTCCAGTACTCATAATTTCCTTTGTTTGGGTTTATGTGACAAAATAACATTCATGCATCATTCCTGTTCACTAACAGGTGGCATAATAAAGTTAACCAACCACAGCAGTGCCATGAGTATGGAAGCCCATTTCCGCCAGTAAATAAAAAATAAAAGCCTTACAGAAAGTCATAATTATGAGTTTAAAAGTCATAATTACAACTTTTAAACTCCTAATTACGAGTTTAAACATCACAATTATGAGTTTAAAAGTCATAATTACGAGTTTCCAGGTAAATATTCTTTCATTCATCTGCTTGTGTTATTAGAAGGTATTTTATGTTATCCTGAAATGATAAATAATATACAACATTAAAGTAGAGAGCAAAACTACTGAGAGCTTCAAGTTTGTGCGACCATTTTACTCTTTATGTATAATTCATCTAGCAGAGAATGTGTGCTCAAAATATAAGCCTATTCTTTTTATTTGCCTCACAAAGCAATAAAATGTATTCTGCACTAGTCAGTTCTTGTTTGTTTGAAAGCCAAATTTGTAATATAAAGTATGACTATAAAACAGCCATATAAAATGAACAAGACAGCATTGAGCGCTTTCAGCAGTTCATTTATCTAATCACCTCAAGCAGAGAGCAGGGCACACCAGGACCTCCCCTCCAAACACAGGGCAATTGAACAGCTGGGAGTTCTTTATGAAAATTGGAATGAGATGTGTAATGGGACTGTGCTGTGTTGGAAAAGTCAAGTTATTCAATTCACAAAAATCATTAAAGTAAATTCAAAAGTGTGGAACTGTCAGATCGGCAGATTTGTGTTGAACTGGTTCATTATTAAATATTTTTGTAATTGCTATTCCTGCTCACATGAAAACAAAAAACTGGCACTGAAGTTGTGTGCCAGTCTTCTCTGTCAGACTAAATAAACTAAGTTGGATTTTTTTGTTTTTTTGTCAACAACCATTATTCAACCGTTAAGTTGAATACACGTTTAAAGAAGACATAATGCATTGTTGTTTCTTTCATTTCCTTTTAAATATACTTTTGGTCATCTTAAGGCCGCCCACACACTACAGGATAATTTGCCCGATTTAGGCGATTTCGTTCTCCCCAAGTTCGGAGAGTCATGACCCAACTTTGTGTCTTTGTGTGTGATTTTATAGCCGCTGTGCTCCTCGTGTGTGTGGTGTCAGTGTGACTCTGAGCTGCACAGTCATATATATCGTAACTACCATCATATCATCATTGCTGAAAAATCCTGTAGTGTGTGGCAGCCTTTAGGATAAGTATTTCACATTTTCTAACTTAAAGGAATGCATTTGGAAAACACACTTTAACACAGTAGTTTAGATTTTTACCTGTGACGCAACAATTTGGGCAAAATGCAAATGCCGCATTTTTGAGTGCTCAGACTTTGGATTAATGTATTAAACAATAAACCAAATTACAACTCTAGGTATGTTTTTGATGAGGGAACAATATTATATTGTTAGTAAAAGCTTAAAAAAATCTATTTCTTTGTGGTGGCACTTTCAGTTAACCTTGCGCAGCAAGATAGATTATGATGATATTTGTGAGTTCACAAACTCACAAGAATCCATCTTGAGATGCTCCCGCTGGACAGTTTAAATTCGACCAGAGCAGTGGTCGGCCCAATCACAGGGCTTCTCTGGCAAGGGGAGGGGTTTCAGGCAACATGATGAAAACCTCAAGATCCAGACCTACACCATAGCCTGTATATACATATATTATATATACAGGAGCTGAATGAGGGTGAGAGAGACCAACCACCGTGGAAGGTGAGGAACACATTTAAAAAAAAAAAAAAAATATATATATATATATATATATATATATATATGTATATATATATATATATATATATATATATACACCAGAGGCCTGGGAGCTTGAGAGTTCTTCTGCGCAGAACTCTCAAGCTCCCAGGCCTCTGGTAGAGGGCCCGAGCTGATGAGGGTGAGAGAGACCAACCACCGTGGAAGGTGAGGAACACATTTTTTTTTTTTTTTATATATATATATATGCACAGTCTAGAGCCTACACTGAGCAAAATAAACATGGAGGCACCGGCGGACGGTGATGAAGGCTTATAACACCCTTAGGAGTATATTTACTAAGCGTTTGCACACGTGCTAAATGCATTGGATATAAAATGGACGCAGTGAGATTTGCGTCTCTTATCCGCTCTTTGTGGATGCTGCGCATAGTTTGCTCCTGGGATGAAATGAACATACAAAATGGAGCTTTGGCCAAAATGTGCAAAAAAGAAATGCAGATGAAGTTACTGGGCGCTCCTTGATTTATTTCACACAATCCACAAAATTAAAATAATCTAATAATTACCCTGTTTTGAAGGCAGATGCGGCATAATAAAAATACCCTTTACCTGTGATACTTGGGTCCTATTCCTCGTAATCCACAAAAGGCAAGTGTCCCTGCCCAACACATTGGTTCCACACGGTGTGCGGGAGGAGGCACCTGTTGCCATTCGTGGATCACCAATCTCCTCCATGCAGTGTCAGTCTCAAATGGCCAAGCCGTGTGCGCACCCCTTCGTCAGTGCATCTTTTCTAGCGCTCCCAGACTAGGCATTTTCTGCAGCTCTATAGGCTATATGCTTAGTAACTATACCCCATAATGCAAAAATTTGTATTGCTAAATTCTGGGGATCCAACTATGTTGGATATAATATCAAATTGTTCAATACTGGTGTCACGATTCGATACACATGTTCGTTCATGTTCATGTTCTCCATGTGCACTGTGTTGTCATTTATTTTGGTCCAAAAGGAAAACAGTTATTGCGGCGTCCTCCTCAGATGCAGTAAGAAAACTGCTCCATAGGGACTTACAGCTGAAATATTCTAACAGAGATGGATTTTATCTTTCAGTCACTTTTTTTATTTTACATTGACAGATCCAGGAATGATAAAGATATTAACTTTTAAATACTTTAGAATCGCTTTTGGCTTTACATCGGCTTTAATCACCCGTGACGCGACTCGCAATATATGCAATCTTTTTCTCAGACTATATCTCAGAAAAAGGTCTGTTTAGACATTTCTCCATAATATAACATACTTTTAGTGTTCAGAAAGAAGATGGGACAGCACAGTGTGTGCAAAAAGAGCAGAGCATTGTGGGAGGAGCTACTATCTGTCTCTGCTGCTGCTGGAGACGAGGAGAGCAGCGCCGACACAGGGGCCTGGGTGAATTCAGCGAGAGGAGAGACAGACTCAGGAGGAAAAGAAAGAAATCATCAAATCATCATCAAAAAAAGGAAAAGTCTGATAGTGTAACTTCCCTAGCAGTCTATGTCTAAACGTAGACTGGCTATATTATAAAATATAAAATCGAATGAAAAAGCACTGTTCTTATTTTCACTGAATAAAAATGCTGTAAAACATTGAACCAAATGAACTAACACTTCACATATAAACTACAACTTTACAGTAGTTGTACTGTAATGTATGTAATGTGCCATTTATATCATAGTGTTATTATATTATACTCATTAGCAGAAAAAATTACATGAGATTTTAAAACGTATCGAAATTGAATCGATACCGTGACCAGTGTATCGAGATATGTATTGAATTGTGCTTTATCTTCCCTCTCCAGCATGACGCTTGTTTTGGTTTTACCTGGCACAAGTTGGATACGTCACTTTGACATTTTGCCGTGATTGACTAAACAGAAATTGGTGGCTGGGCACTTTGGGTTGGCTCGCTCAATCAGCTCGAGGCATTCTGCTGCAAGTTCCTCCTTTATCTAAACTCTTGCAGCGAGAGCCATTCCAAATGGATAATGTGTACAGTAGAACTTAATTCAGAGTGATACACTTATCAATCTGACATGAGCCAGGTTAACTTCCAGTTTCTGAAGCAGGAATCCCATGGAGAAATTGGAAAAATGTTTGCTGGTAAAATACTGTATGTTATGAATTCTGTTGATTTATGCAAAATGTTCAGTGTTCATGTGCACCCACAAGTCAACAATTCACAGATTCTCTGGGAGGCTTTAAAACAGCTTTGTAGTCCATAGAACTTATTTGCTGCAAGATTGGCAGCCCCATGCAAAATAATGCAACCCGAATGGTGACACCCACCGCAACTTCCAGAATAAGATAAAAAATAATAATAATAATAATAATAATAATAAAACAAAAATGTATTGACCCAAACTCAAAAAAAAAAAAAAAAAAAAAAAAAAAAGAGTCAATCTCCCTTCGGGTTATATTGGTCCTGCCCTCCATCTAAAGTTATGACAAAATTAACACCATCTAATGATTCTGAAAGATTACTCAATTATATATATATATATATATATATATATATATATATATATATATATATATATATATATATATATATATATATATATATTTTTTTTTTTTTGTTACTCTATGTTATTACATTATATTGTGATGTGTGAGCGACTGTATCCAAATAATTTCCCTTGTGGATCAATAAAGTTTGTCTAAGTCCAAGTCTAATTATAGTGCTTCACTGCTTCTTGCAAAATCAACGCACGTCTGTCTCCCCGGTGCCACATCACTGCCAGATCTTCTGTAATTCCACTTCACAGGTGTGGCTTCCGCTTCCACTCAAAAGGTGTGTGTGACAATGAGATGGTGATTAACAACCAGCCTTCTCACATAACAGTCTCTGTATTATAACTGCAGAAAACAACTTTCTTAAGCTGACATGGACATTTTGTTTGCATGCTTTATGGTATTACATTGACATGCATTTATTTAATTGAGACTGGTCCTAATCATAATTACTACTTGCCAAACTTTAACCCAAACCCTAACTTAGGCTCTGGGTTCATTTAGGTCAAACTATAGATCTTGTCCTTGATCTAATATTGAAAAATGATCCTTATGTGTACCTAGTTTCCTGTTTATCCATGCACAGTACTCACATCAGGATTGAGAATCTTATATTTTCAGTGCATAATTCATCTAACATTAACAAAACCTTTATATGACATAAAGAGATGTTAAAGCACAGTGTAGAGGTGCAGAGAAGTAACATGCAGAAAAAGCTGACCATAAACTGGAAGTAGTTTCTTGTTTATTCTAACTTTATACACATCTCAGAGTGTCTTACTTCATTTAGCTTCTAAAGTATTTTAAACTAGATAAAAAACTTTAAATGATTAAAAACTAGAATTCATGTATAACTTGCATTTATTTAGAAAGCATTTGTTTTGTTTGGGTGACGTCAGTTGCTCTGAAATGTTCTGTTCCATCTTGTGATGTCATGAAGCGGTAGTTTTCAAGTTAACAGTTAACTTTTAACTTTTATACAGTAGAGATAGTCAATTCCAGGGCTAAAATCATCTAAATGATTCCAGTGAAGGTGTGTGGAGTTTAAAAACACAATGGAGCACTTCTTGTATTACCACATGACATCACAAGGTGGAACATAATGTTTTCTGTTTGAGGGAAGAACTCAGGCTGTGTGTTAAACATGCGCGAATGAAACAAAACGCAACTCCAGGTGTGTTTTTTGATGAAGAAACAACATTATAATATATAGATCGGAAAATAAAGTGATATGGGCCGTTTAAATAGAACTGTGCCGAAGAACTCCAAGGCAAACCATACTAGAACCAGGCAAATGTGGATCTATACGCTTCTATATACTTTGCCTAGCGGCGCACATCAGCTCTCACACACTGTCACACCCATAACACACACTTCATTTGCTCCCTGACAGCTTGGTACATGCACCACATGAAAGAATTGACAGTTCAAGGTGACAGCTGTCTCGAGCCAATCCAGTGTTTTACAGTGGGATGTGAGCTCTATGTACCCAATTTATCTGAGGCCGGGCGGAGGACTGGACCGATGGAGGGAGGCTATGTGTGTATATTACTGTGCACTGGTATGGCAAAAGACTGGGTATGACTCAAATATAAATCTTTATAGGTGAGGGTGATGAGGTGCTAAGAGTTAAGTTGCTATCTTTGCCTATTTGGACAATATATGCTTGTCCCTACGTATTTACTTTCATTCACTTTCATATAGAAGTCAAGATTTGAAAGGTATGATGAAAACTGAGGCTTTTGTGTTGGGTCAAATTATATATTTTTTATTTATTATATATAAATTTAGTTTAATGAAAATCTATTCCTCTTTTTTATTTTTTATTTTTTTTAAATTAATTGCTATTTTGTTATTTTCTGGCCTGGAGGCTTTATTGGATGGAATAACTGAAATTTTAAACGGGAACAGAGAGGGTAGAGACATTCAGCAAATGGTCGATATTTTCAGGATTTTCAGTTTCTAATTTTGGAAGTTATGTCAGAGCCTAGTGTCCACACAACAAAATGCCTCTAGTTGTCTCTTAATGGTGAATATTAATATTACTATGCCCAACCATGGCCAAAACCTCCTTGTCAGGACCTGATCTTGTGGGCCTGGTTAGTACTTGGATGGGAAACCAGGTACCACAGTGGGACGCCAGTGACAAAAACTGCCATTGTGTCCTTAGGCAAGACACTTCACTCACATTGCTTAGTAGGAATGTGGTATGATGGTGCACACTGGCAGCCTTGCTTCCGTCAGGGCAGCCGTGGCTATCTTGAATAATGCACCAAACCGAAAAGCGCTATATAAGACTAATGCATTATTATTAATAAACTGAAGTCAGAAGAAATGTGCTAACATAATTTAATCTCAGTCACACTTCACTCTACAACAGCAGCCAATGTTGTATATCTTCTTAATCCAGGAGGCAGTCGGGGCTTGCTGAGCAGCCACAGAGCTTTTTAAACCTTTTTGTTCTTTCTGGCTCAATCATAAAAAGTGTTTGGAGGCACGGCAGGAGCGAGCTGTCAGAAATAAACTGTGGCTATCAATATCCCTGCGCAGATATCATTATTTTAGTTCTTTTCAATTAATTACGGGAGCGTGGTGAGACGGTGCTTTAGATCTCATTTCAGGGCCTTAAATTGGTTTGCGGGCACAGAAACCTTTATTGAGGCACACACAGGCATAGACACAAACGCTGGGCTACAAAAGTGTGAAGAGTAAGTTTTGCCATGGAAGTTAAACGTGTAATTTTGTGCTTGGAAATCGGATCATTTTGCAGTGCATCGACCGCCTTATCATCAAGCTTTTATTGGAGCTAAAATTCTCTCCCCTCTTGAGGCTTTGTTCTGCTTGATGATTTTTTTTTCTATTGAATCGCACATTCCTTTACTCTCTCCTTGGTAACAGTAGCTTTCTCTGCGGGGAGTCTTTCTTTCATGGTTGCTCCACCCACGCCACCCCCCATTTTCTCCACCTCCATTCATCCTCTGCTGTACTCAATCAGCTGAAGCGAGGGCTTTAGGCAGACTGAAGGGCCTGGGCTAGATGCGTATAAACCATGGAGAAGCAAGTGGAAAAACAGGATTTAAAGGAGTTATGCAAGGTACTGGCATTCGAAAAGTTTAATTTGAAAGTAGATTTAGACACCTGAAAGCATACATTTTGTGTTAAACCTGATTTTTACTGTCTTCAGATTGTGAAAAACAGAACTAGTTCATTTTAAACTGGTTGCAGCAGTTCAGAATTATTCCTCACTACCTTTAGTATTCCGAAAATCCAGTTTATTCACTGTGATGAGTTTATAAGCACATTTCACCCTAAAGAGACTCAGATAGAAAGTATTAGTAGTTTTACTGAATGAGTCAGCTTCAGCACTCAGATTCCTGCAGAAGGCATTGTGATGAAGGGCGTGGTCGGTTAGATGATGGAAAAGTCTTCCTCCCGGGGCCTGGTCAGTGTAGTTGGTAGAGGTGAAGCCGTGGAAAGTGAAGGGCACGGTGAGAGGATGAGGAGAGTGAAGGGGACGATGAGATGATGTGATGTAGAGGTGGTGCTGGGGACGGGGTGGGGATGGGCACTGATTGGACAGAAGGGGGTGCATCGAGTAGTGGAGAGGAGTATTTGGAGTGAGGTGATGAAGTCTGAGGAGCAGGTAAAGTCCGGAGAAGCAGTGAGGTAGATTGGAGCGAAGTTAGGTTTTCCAGGCTGAATTTACGCTACCTCCATTTCACAACTTTCAGTGACCAGTGCAGAGTTTTGCTTTTACTGTAAAACTAAAACCATGCAGAGACCAAGTAGCAGATTTATTTTGACCACATGAGCTGCTTATACAATATATCTGCACTGGGGCAAGACAAACTTTGCTCAAGTACATGGGGCTTTTTAAGATAACTCACAAAGAAATGCAGATCACTGTTACATGAATAAATAGGTAGAGCTAAAAGTGGTTGCTCTTCGTTTGTTTACATCAGCACACATTCCTAAAGATCTTCTGTATTTTTTAAAGGAGAAATATTATGTACAATCTACTTTTGGGAGTGTGTAATCATGGTATTCTCTTATCATTAGTTTACTCAGATGTGTATTTGGATTGACTCTTGCATGTTCCTGTGTTGTCCTGCATTTGAAGCTTGAGCACTTTGAAACTTCTGTTCCCCCTATCCACACTGACTGCTCTGTACTTACCACTTATAACAGTCTGACTCTGGGCCATAGATTTTTCTTTTTTAAATTAAAATCTTCCTTTCAGTTCTGCAGTTTAAACAGGAAATCAATGGACCTATTTCTCTCTACTATTAAGGTTAAAAGCCTCAATAGTACATAGTATAAGGGATATAAGTATTTATTTCGTTTAAATGTTAACAGGAGAAAGTTATAATATCACAAAAAACATATTCCATTTGGAAAAATGTAACACATAATTTTGTCGCCACTATCAAGGTTCTGTATAAGGCAACTGTTCAAAAATAGGTGCCCAGGCTTCCCTCTCCCCAGACACTTCTTCTTTTTCTGGGAAAATACTGATAAATCCACAGGCGTGCTGAGAGATGCAGTCCCTCAGCCCCTCGGCGTCCTCCTGCATGAGCACGTTTTGAACACTACAGGGAGAATCGAAAAAACATTGGCTCCTTCAGGTGCCTCGTCTTCCTCACATAAAAACTCAGATTTCTCAGTTGGTTGTGATGCAATTGTTTATTTTTGAGCCTCTACAGTTTTGATTTCCAGTCTGCACCTAAAAGTGTTAAGATTTATATGGGGCATTGCAGCTTTAAAGGCTGTTCTCGCTTTCTCTCCCATTAGGACATAAAGATCACCAGTTCTACAAATGCCAACCTGATTTAGGTTTCCAAAGATTAGGTCGCAAGATACAAAATCACACCAATTTTCAGCTATATTTGTCCCAATAATGTGCAATTGTGGTAATTTTTAAACATGAAAAACCTTGTTTATATATGAAAACATAACATGATATAAAAGTATTTTTGTAAGTTAACTACAGAAGTTTCAAACTGATATCTCTAAATGTTTTTATTTTTCCTATTCACCTGCAGTGTCTCATCTTAAAGCTACCTGTAATCTGTAATTAGATTGGCTGACCCAACTCTGTTGTATTTTCACATATCACCACTAGATGATATCTATGCTGCTGCTGTCTGACAGAAGAAGAGCAGAGAGTCTGAACAAAGAGAGAGAGGTGAGTCTGAACAAAGGCTGGGTGAGGAGAGGAGGGAGAACGGGTTCCACATTTTCCATCTACTGGTAAAAATATAAAAATAAAAAATACAATACACTTACAGATGGTGGCTTTAAATCCATGCACCAACTGCAAGACAAATATTATTATGAAAAGCAAGAGATCTGATCATTTATTCAGTGTTAGCATGTGCAAAATGGCAATGTATAAAAATATTTAATACACAAAAATCCTCCTTGATGACAGTTTCATCCTTGTCCCTTTGTCTTTAGTCTTACTGTCTCCATCCCTCCCTGCCACGCCCCCTTCAACTCTCTCTCTCTCTCTCTCTCTCTCTCTCTCTCTCTTTCTTTCTTTACCTCTCTCCCTTTCTTTCTCTGTCTCTCTCACACAGTCTCTCTCCCTCTTTCTCTCTATCTCTCCCTTTCCCTCACTCTCTTTATCTCCGCTCTCTGTCTCCCTATCTTTACTCTCTCTCCCTCTATTTCTCTCCCTCTCCCCCCTCTCTCTCTTTCTCTCTCCCTGTCCCCCCCTCCCTCTCTCCACTCTCCTTGGCAGTGGACGGAAGGAGTCAGTGTGATAAATAGGAGGTGTCCGATGTGCTTCTCCTCTCCGGTTTCGGCTCGGTGCACTTCGAGCCCAGCAGCGCGCTCCATTCTGTCAGCAAAAAGAGAATCAGTGAAACAGCCCAGGCCTACGTAACGCTAACCCACACATAGACACTTCAATAGATACAACATAATAGGCTAGACAAAATAGGATAGAGCTATTGAAGTAAATGTACATGTACAACGGGCCATGGTTTTCACAGAGCACTGCGTTTTCTGCCCAGCCAGAGTCTATTAGCGTTCACAATGCATGCAGTCCTAGTGAATTAACATCAGCAGTCACTACCATCGACACTCTGCTAGCGTTTATTTATCCTAGCCACTTTTCCCATTATTGTATGTCCGCTTTATTTGGTTAACTATAGCGCGAAATATCAGACTAAAGGGCCTCCAGACTCAACAGGGAAAACGTGGTCAATACCTACCTCACTGGTGATGGATAGCAGCCCCGAAGTGAAAGCTTGAATCTAGTTTTCTTTCCTATAGCCTCAAGTGACATCTGTCCTCCGCCCAAAAAAGCCATTATCAAAGTAAATGTCTGTGTCTTGTGGTGTGCAGTATATATTCAGGCCTATAAAGTCTTTTAACAGAGTTAGAGCAAAGTCATCCCTCAACACGAGCTCACAGACTTCTACCTGTCCATACAATTATACTTTTTTTTTAAGGGCTCATATTACACTGTTTTCTGATCTGTTATGTTTCCTCATCACAAATATATCTGGATTTGTGTTTTGTGTAATTCATACATATATCATCTATATTTTCTCTCCAACAGAAAACTCTCTGTTCTACCTTGTGATGTCATGTGGTAATACAGGATGTCCACAACAGTGTTTTTATACTCCATACATCTTTGAATGATTTCAGCCCTGAAATTGTCAATCTCTACCGAACAAAGGGTAAAAGGTAACTATTAACTTGAAAACTACTGCTTCATGACATCACAAGGTGGAACAGAGCATTTTGAGTTTTGGAGATGTGGGCAGACTACATAAAGGATCACTCAAATATTTGTGAATGAAGCAAAACACAACTCCAGGTATGTTTTTAATGAGGAAACAACACTGTATCATGGCTTAAAGCTCACAAGAGTCAGTTTTGCGTAAGTGAAGTGTGACAACCTAGGGGTCCAATCCTGAAATGATTTTGCGGGGTCCTCAGATGATTTGGGGAAAAATTTAAAATGTATGCAATAATCTTAAACACCTTGACACCCTTTAAATGTGTGGTAAATGCAGAAATCTATTTGATGGCCAACCAAAAATAAGGATTTGGTTTTTTTATGCCTTAAAGGTACACTGTGTAATTTTTCAGGTTGGGGGTTCGCTACCACGGAGATGCTATTTCTTTATCTGTAATATTCCACAATATGGTATTAAATTTATATAACCCTCCTGCACCCCTGGGTTCATTTTTGTACATCTCAAGTTTTCTTTATTGCATAACTTTGGCTATATTGCACCAAATAGCACCAAAACTGGTCAGTTTTTGTATTTTGTGATGTATTTTTAATTTCTGTGTTTGTTTTTTTTTCAAGATCACATTAACTGAACGGTCTATAGTCAAAATACACTCGTGGTCCTTAGGTACATTTTTGTCCTGCTGACTTCAATTCAAAATGGCTTTTTTTACTGGCATAACTTTGCCAGTGTATTTTTACTTTTTGATTTATTTTTCATTCTTTGGTGTTGAAAACCCTTTAGTTTTAGTGTCTTTTTGAATTTTTTTATATTTTTCTTTTTACTGTGTATCCTCCATTACAAGGTTATATCAATAGAAAGACATTTGTACAGTACACACTGAAGGCCAGAGACATAAATATTTGAGGTTAAAATGATATGGATGTGTTCTAGAGGAGTCCCAGAGTGCACTGAATGTATTTGGGAGTGTGTGTGAGTTTGTGTGTGTGAGTTTGTGTGTGCCTGTGGTCCACCATTTCAAACATGATCATAATATTTACATTTTCAGTCATTTTTACCCAATGCAAATGTGAACACCCCTTCACCTCCCACACAAACCCAATGTATGTGAACACACCAACACCCCCCATTACCCCCCCAACACACCCACAACCCACCCCAGGCAAGTATATGCCCCCAGAACCCTCCTATACACAATCAGTGTAAATCCCATAGAACTCCATAGGAAAGCATAGGAAAATATTACACCTTCTACAGACCTGTAGGAATACAAGCCTACACAAGCTGTAATAGCATGAGTTGGGTTTGAATTGTAAAAAATCACAAGTTTTACCTTTATTCGGCAGGAAAAACCTGTAAAAATCCGCAATTTATGATTTCCTAGTGTCATGTCAGTGCAACCAAAAAATGTGCGGTTATAATGGAAGTCAATGGGGCTTTAGGGGAAAACAGCATTTTGTGCAAAAACTAAAAAAATGTCAAAATCAGTGTTGGGTCTGTTTTATGACATCCCCAGCCTTTGATAACACAGACAATTTTTTTTTTTTCTCATTTTTTCATTTCCATGCACATAATTTAATACTGTTGCTATCAAAAATGGCATTTAAGGGGTTAACATGTCAAAATATTATATAATATTTGCTATGTATAATTAGAGCAGAAGTAAATGAAGACATAAACAACTTTAACACAAATCTGTATTGCATAAAAATATTGTGGTATTCTTTTTCGATGTGCATTTTTGTCACGCAGGACCACAGGTGTGACTATTGGAGTCTGTGCAAAAACTAAAAAAATGTCAAAATCAGTATTGGCACTATTTTATGACATCCCCAGCCTCTGATAATCCCAACACAAACAAATTAAAATTACTTGAAAGATATAAAAAAAGATAGACTTTTTTCATTTTTGCCATACACATAATTTGAGACTTTCTCATACAAAACTGGCATTTAAGGAGTTAAAATGTCAAAATATTATATATTATTTGGTGTGTATGATTAGGGCAGATTATGGCAGAAGTAAATGAAGACACTGATATTAAAAAAAAGTATGATATTGTGGTATTCTTTTCCAGTGTACGTTTTTGTCACCGAGGACCACAGTTGTGATTATTTTAAAGGGGTGCTCGAGGTATAAGATGTATTTATTCGATTATAGGTGTTTTCTTTGCTAAAATACCTTTAAAAACATGCATTCTTACTGTGAGTGGGGTGACATCTTCACAGATCTCACCTGTAAATTGCCCTGATGGCGTCTCTTGCTTGTTTCTATGGAGACTGAAAAGCTTAATGCTATACTTTGGAATATTGGAGGTAAAACATCTCCTTGTACTGGTGGATCCTCTACCAGAAAAGTTACACAGTGCGCCTTTTAAATTGGAAGTAACATTTCATTTGTCCAAATCCAACATTTTCCATTCCCATATTTTACATTACATTTGACAAAACTGTACTCTCTATGCTGCTGCTATACATCACCTGTTGTATAATTGAAGAAGTGATCCTATGCTTAACCCTGGGCCTCTATTTGCATTGTTTTTAACTTAGCATGTGGCTAATAGCTAGCCTGAAGGCAAGTTGGCTTCTTGGGATCGAACACCAATTTTCCTTCTGGAGCCGGGGGCAAGCTCACCACATCATTTGGAACAGAATAAAAAAGGAGCATAGCAGCCACTGTGCACTTCCTTATGCTATAGAAACATGTAGCGCAGGAGAAAGACCAGAGGCCGTGTGGAAACGGAGAAGTGAAGGTGCTATTTATTTAGGTGATGAACCAGTTAGAAGACAGCATGTAAAGGCCCCAGAACTCCCCCTCTTTTAGCCTTATTCCAAAGAACTGCATTGCTTTTTGAGATCACAGGGAAGTGCCACACAAAAGGAAATAGAGTCCAAATGGAATAGAGCAACTGTCCAGGCCTGGCTCCCGGCACTTCTCCGAACACGTCTGTAAATTGGGTTGTAAAAGTGTGTATCTGCTGGATTTATATAAGACAGCGACAGACTGAGAGCTGAGCCCGTGAGGACAACACACTAATAAAAACAAATAAATCTATTTAGTGTTTTGGATTTATTTTCTGATCGCAAACGGCACTGGCGATAAAATCTCTATTGCGTTGACTGATACTAACCCTTTGCTGGCAGTTCTCATTTACAGTATGTGCATGTAGGGTGTGTGTGTGCGTGTGTTTGTGCGTGATTCTTGGCTTCGTCAGCATCATCAGGGCTGGGGAGAGTGTGCTTATGTCATAACCAATACACAGTAAAGGCCCATAGGATTCTCTTTAACAACAGAAATAGCCATGTGCACTCATACTATAGTGATACTGCTCCTCTGCCTCACATTTTTATTGCTCTGATTACGAGCGAGTCAACACAAATAAAAGTACTGGTAGACAGCCCAGCCAGAGTTACCGACTGTCATTTGGCAGGTGAGGAGAGGAGGATATTGGAAGAGTTGCTGCAAAATCGAAAAACTATACAGAAAATAATTTAGTTGGATTGTTGTGTCTGTAGCATGCAGGATTTCCAATGGGGCTCGGCTGCTTTAATTGAAAGGGAAAAATAGACAGGCAAAGCGAAAGAAAAGCTGTTACAAACAAGAGCATGATTTATGAAATGTACGGGTGCGTTCGTCAGCGCAAGCTCATTATGTATGCGAGTGAGAGCGAGCGTGCGAAGATGGATGAGTGGTCGTTGTGGCAGAGGAAGAGAGATGGCGACGCTAAACTCTGCCCGTAATCAACTGGTGAAATTAAACATCAAAAAACAGGAAGGATTGTGTGCGGCAAAGTCATTTGTCTGCAATTAGCGACTGAGTGCATAACTCACACTGCTAACACACACACACACACACACACACTTTAATGAAGTAAGATGTGTTACTGTGTATGCATGTGTGTGTGTGTGTGTGTGTGTGTGTGTGAGACATAAAACACTAAGTTAATAAAGTCAAGAGGCATTAACAACACCAGAGGCCAACGGTGACACTGCTCTTATTGAGTGCTTCCCAACACCCATTACTTCAATGTATGGCCTTTTCTGAGCCATTTGTTTATGCTGGTTTAGTTAAAGTGTGAGAATAGTCAACTAAAAATGTCCGATAGAAACAAATAAATGGGATATGTTTCTAAGATGGTAGTTTATTGCTTAAGATAACAACATATAAATACTTTTGTTAGAGTTTTTGTTTAGTAACGACTAGACAGTGTTTTCTTCCACCATTAATTGAATCGCCAGTGATGGAAAAAGCACAGATACTGGAGCAAAAAAAAAAATAAAAAAATAAAAAAATAGAAGTAAATAGAAGTAAAATGATTAAATTACCTGTTTAAAAATGTACTTAAAAAGTGAAAAGTAAAAGTATTGTGTCCAAAGTTTGAGATCTAATAAAGCCTCAAATGTAGTGCTTTTTGATAAAGATTTGTGCTTATTTTTGTTCAACAGAAACAATTGATTTATTTTTTTCTAGCTGTTTTTATTTGTATATTTTTGTTTGCTCAAGCTATGACCTTGATAAAATGCAGGGTTTTCAGCAGGTCTCACACAATAATAAAAATATTTTTAGTTTTCAGCCCTATTCAGAAATGTAGTGCAGTAGAAAATACACATACCTGGTCTCAAATAGTGAAGTAAAAGTAAAAAGTATCCACTTTAAAATGTACTTAAGTAAAGTACAGATGCCTTTTTTTTTTTTTTTTTTACTTAACTCCAGTACTTTACTACTTGTATTTTGTTACATTCCACCAATAGACTGTATATATAAATAGACATTGCTAACGCACTAGCCTTCCAAATAGGAAGTTCACATTTGGCACTTCCGGCTCCTCCTGACCCTGGCTCCCCCTGACTTACATTAAAATATTGTGGCCTCGTGAGCCTTGTTATTTTGGTCTTAAAATGTTTGTATTAACCCGCTCTACATGATCCTGGGTTTTTTCCTGCTATTTTGTGTTTTAAAAAATCCTATTGATAACATAAAGCCTGGCTCCAAATTCACTCCTGTAACCACCAGCATTGTGAGCTTCATTTGAGTGGACATCAAACTCTCTTAGTCCACTTTTGTGTACTAACTTTTGCTAGACTTTTTGATTAATAGTGTCTTCATAGTATCTTCTGCCACCATGAATTGAATTACTCATATTCTTGTTTGTATATTAGATAGCATTTATAGTGTTTAGTTTAATTATTGTAGAGTTTAATTATGATACAGTGTTTGTTTGGTCTCTGTAAGACAGTCTTGAAGCTCAGTGATTACAGGCTGACAGAATGTGGCCACAGAAGGACACAGGACACGTGCAGACTGAGTCACCATCAACAAGTCCCTCTGTGGAGCTGCATGTGCATTTCTGTCTCTGCATTAACCACATGACAACATATTCAGAGAGATCTATAATGTTTGTGTGGGTGTTTTTAAATGGTGCGTATGTGGTTTTGATTCCTGAGTGAACAACATGTTTCAGAATGAAGTGTTAGCCCCGCCTCTCACTCTGATGTTAAACCCTGGCAGAGGAATAACTTGGTTAAAGCAGACCTATTCTGCAGACCTATTCTGCAAAATTGACTTTTTAGAGCTTTAAACCATCTTATAGTTGTTTCCATTCGCCATTTACTCACCCAAAGTTGGAGTGATTTGTGCATGTTTCAAGACGTCATATTGCTGATCATCCCCTATTTTCATCGCCACCGGCATACGCCCACTGCTCTGTACTTACTTTGCTCTCCAATTTTATTTTCTTAATCGGTGATAATCAGCATCGCATGGTCATTTTGGTACAAATTTTTAAAAATCTCCTGCTCGCTTGTGTAATCTGCAGCTATCCACTGGAGATTGTGACTCTTTGTTGTGATGACGTCTGCTCCCATTGGGCACTGTAGTTTTCACTCTGAAGTCAGAGGACTTGTTTTTTATTAAGTTATTTTACAATATTGCAATTTAAAATGTGCACAATATAAGATAAGATATTGATCCACTGTTGTAATAGATCAGGGGTTTGCAAACTTTTTGACGAAGGCTGATTTTAACACATTACACAAACAAAACCGCGTGTTCGCAAGGCGCAACCCACAGATACTACAGCCAGCTGCAGTGGGGCACAACACATTCGTTTTAATGTGCGCGGGTTCGGGTCGGGTCCCAGCATTTGAACCCATTTGTTCGGGTGGAGTGGGTTGGATTGGATCATAAAAATTGTGTCATAAAAAAGCTGACACAGTAGAGCAGTGCAGGTACACGCAATACGAGTCAAATGGATGACACATACAACACTCAGATTTTAACACAGTCCTACATGTAAACAAACAAAACACAGAGTGTCATCTTACTGGCAAAACAGAAAAGCTGAAGAAACAGCATCCAGACATTTAACTTGTATCCACTCAAAAAAGCATCAAGTGTGTGGCCTTTACAGCATCTCAGAGTTGAATTGTTGTGCGTAATAATAAATCCACATCCAGTTCGCATAAAGTTGATGTGAAAGCGCAATTCCCAAATCCTAAATGTGGATTCTCCAGTGTGGAACGTGTGTTTGTGTAAAGATCCAAACAAATAGTTTGGAACATTCGCCATAATCCTCTTCCGTAAAGTTGTTTATCAAAACAAAAAGTACATGGTCCGCAACGCTGCTTTAGATATAAAGTGCGTATATGGAGTTGCTTCCTTATGATTCTCATCAAATAAAATGTCTGTTTACAAATCTGCGTTTACACCATGCATTTTCTTGAATTATAAGAAATAAAAGTTAAGTACAGAGTCTTTAAGCTTTTACTCCCAAACCTCAGCACGATCAACATTTCAGTAATGTAATGGTTGAAGTGCTTGTGATTGTATGATTACATGTTCATTATCATATTGATTATATTTGGCTCCTTATAGAACATGAGTGGGTTGTGAGATTCTCTCTCAGAACATGTGTGAGTCTGTAGTTTTATACAGTAAAGTATGTTAAATGTATGTTCTTATTCAAATTATGATGTATAATTGGTATGTAATTGTATTGTTGTTTCATTAACTAATAATGACTTTATGGATTTTCAGTTCTATTCACAACATAATCTGTGGGAGTTGTGTAAATTGTGTTTATCTCGGCAGGGTGTCACTCTGCATGGTTGCTCTGGCCATATCAGTCTCCATAAGCCTTTAGCATTACAATGTGGAGCTTTTTTATTCACATCCTATTGTCTGAATGAATTCCCAGTGTTTCCCAGGATTAGTGTTATGATCTTAAGCCTATAGTTTTCCTAATCCCTGACACAATTGCATGTGCTCGTCTCAGATAGAAAAAATCTGCATTAAACGCTGGGGCCTACACAAGTGTTCAAGTTTGCGTTCAGGCTCTCTATAATATTTGTTTGCCAGGGACCAAATATTCAACCAAAAAAATTAAAGGACAAGAGAAACAAATGGAGCATATTTAAAGCCACACTGTACTACTTTTTTTTGTTGTTGTTTTTACTTTTACACTTTCTAGTTCCATGGAATGCAGACCTCCAGAAAGTTTCAAGGTTTTGCTTTAAACTAGTCAAATCTTTAAAGGTTCTTTATTACGTAAAATTGACTCTTGTGAGCTTTAAACCATGTTAGAATATTGTTATCTCACCAAAAAATATACCTGGAGTTATGTTTGTGTTCATTCGCACATGTTTTCTGTAACCTTTTATTATTAATTTATCAGCATCCCCAGCTCAAAATGCTCTGTTTCACCTTGTGATGTCACCAAGGTGTGGTTTTAAATTGAACAACTACCTTTTACCTTTAGTTCAGTAGAGAGTGGCCATATCCAAAAGGTGTATGGAGTGGAGCACTTCCTGTATTACCACATGACACCACAAGGTAGAACAGCGTGTTTTCTGTTTGAGAGAAGAACTCAGCCTAAATATGCAGGTTTGTGTGTTCAGTGTGTGAATGAAACAAAACACAACTCCAGGTATGTTTGTGATGAGGAAACAACATTATAACATAGATCGAAAAATAATGTAATATGGGCCCTTTATTAAAAGAAACGTATATCTGAAATTCAAAACATTTTACCACATGTACATTTTTTTTTTTTGCAGTGAAGAACGCCCCCTCCCCGTGTTACAAACCTTTCACTTTCACACTGTTATGAACGTGTGTGTTTAAATATCATCTTTAATGAAATGAGCACTTAAAACTTCAAACTAAAAACACAGCAGCCTAATAAGAGGGAGATGAATGCTTGTTGTTAATGATTAAAGTGCAATGGCAGGTCCCTTTATGGAGATCTGAGATGGCTTTTCTTTGCTCTGAAAATTGCCTCAGTGGAGCTGGTGGGGGGCTGTCTGCAGGGGGGAGCTGGAGAAGCTTTTAGATGATTTGTATGAAGTCTTCACAAACACACGCACAAACACACACACGCATACACATACACAATAGGCCTCTTTCTCAGGGCCATGGACTCTGATCTAGGACACCAACACGTCATATGCTCGAATCATTTTATGCAGGTTTACAGGATTCCATCAGTGCTGAAAATACAAATTGGTCAAATTATACATATTAAAGGGCCCATGTTATGCTATTTTCTGATCTATGTTATATGTTTTTGATGTGTCCTCATCAAAAACATGCCTTGAGATGTGTTTTGTTTCATTCACACATGTTTAACACACAAACTCTGCATATTTAGGCTGAGTTCTTCTCGCAAACTGAAAACACTTGAAATCCAGCTTGTGAAGTGCTTCACTGTGTTTTTAAACTCCATACACTTTCACTAGAATCATTTGGATAATTTTAGCCCTGGGATTTCAAATATCTATTAAACAAAAGGTAAGATGTTAACTTGAAAACGATATAAACGTCACTGACATCACAAGGTGGCAAAGAGCATTTTGAGGTTTGGAGATGTAGGCAGACTAATAATAAAGGATTACTCAAACACGTGTGAATGAAACAAAACACGACTCCAGGTATGTTTTTGATGAGGAAACATTCAAACATGGCTTAATGCTCACAAGAGTCATTTTGCATAATATAATTCCAACAAAGTATAAAGACTAGAACAAATGCAGGCTCTTGTGTTTTAATGCTAAACTGGCTTCCCTTCTAAAAACCTGCACTATCTATTCCTCATGGGACCAAAATGCCACCTGCTTGTGTCCATGGAGATGCCATTGCTTTGCCTGGACGTTCCACAGACATTAAACAAGTCTATCCCCAAGTAGACAAGCAGGTGACACACCAAGACCAAGTTACAGGTCAGATCTATGGAGAGGCAACACACTCTGACAGTAAAAATGCATGGATTTTGAAGCTATAAAAGCGCCTCTAATGGAATACCTGAAAGACTGATACATTTAATACCATACTGTGGAACATTCCAGGCAAATCCATAACATTTCCATGGAGACGAGCAGCTGGTCGGACCCTCCACTAAAAAAGTTACATAGTGCACTTTTAAGGTGTAGTTATTATGAAGTCTAACCAATGTATTTGTTGCGCCATTATATTTTTAACTTTCTACATTTTCACTTTTAACAAAAAGAACAGGCAAATCCAACAAAACATGTACCGGACAGGCTCTAGTATTGTACAAACATCAGCTCCACTTTTGGCAGGTTTTCAACAGCCATCTTAACCTCTATTTCCACTTGATGTCCTCAATCTATCTTTTTCTCTTTACCTTTTGACCTTTTCATTTTTGACTGCCTCTGTAGCTATCTGCTCCTCCATCTTGTCTCCTTCTCGCTTTCTCTCAATCCTGCTCCTCTGCTGACCTTTTCCTTTCCCATTCATCCCTCTGCTCCGCACCTCTCCTCTGCTCCTTCCTGCTCTGGGTTGTAATTCAGCTTGTTTCAGGGCCAGTTAGGCAGCCACTGGAGTTAATCTGTCTTTTCAGCTCATAAATCACCGGATGGCATCTTTCTCTCTTCTTCTTCTCCTCTGTAACCTCCTGCATATGCTGAGGTGATTGGCTTTGGCAGGTAAAGCAGGCTGTTCTTTGCATAGTTTATAAGAGCTGGAGGTGCCACAGCCAATAAGGAGCCAGTACCAGAATGTCAGGAAAACTCACAAGTGAAGCTTCTCTTGGTTTGTGTACCAGCTATACTGTATTGCAGTGGTGGAACGTAACGAAGTACAAAAGTAAAAGTACAATACTTGAGTACAGTTTGTAGGTATCTGTACTTTTTATAGTGGATACTTTTTACTTTTACTTCACTACATTTGAGAGAATGTATCTTTACTTTCTACTCCACTACATTTTAGATCTGACCGAAAAGTAAAAAGTACTTTTCTTTATGGTTTGAGACCTGCTGAAAACTGGAGTTATTTTTAGCACATTTAATTTGAATCAACTTTGAGCAAACCAAATACAGAAATACATAAAAACACTGAAACATACATTGAATTAATTAAAATCAGCTAAATTCTTTATCAAAATCAGTACATTTAATACTTTAATTGTAAAAAAAAAAAAATACAAACAAAAAAACTTTTACTTTTTACTTTTAAAGTACATTTTTAAACAGGTACTCCACCACTGCTGTATGGTACACATATTTTTCCATTAACATCCAAACATGTCATAACACATATTCACATTCACGTACGATAAAATGTTATATTGATGAGAGAATCTGTCACACTAACCATCTGCAATTAGCTCCAAATGTTTCAGTGAAATTTCTCTAAATACAGTATAATACAAAACGGTTCTTCCCCATGTAATCCTGTTAGTTGGAAATGACCAAAAAAGTTAGCCCTACTTTATAGCACCATACTTTTTACTGCAATGAGTTACTGCTAAGTTCCTTTCACAAATTTCAGAGACCAGAGCAGAGTTTTAACTAACAAGTAGCATGCCAACAGAGCACTTCCTGGTTCTTGGAGGATAGAGCACTTTTCAATTAGTGGTCTTTTTACAATATATCTATACTGGAGCAAAACAAATGTTGCTCAAATACAAGGACTGTCTTTACCAACACATGACTAAAGTTCTCTTTATGTATTACCATCACGTCTGTATTTATTAGAACCTTTTTTTTTTTTTTTATCGCTATAAGTCTCGATGTATGAATGATTTATGGTGCCTATATATAACAACTGCTGATGATTCAAGTCTGCTACTATAGTGGAAAGGTACAGCCTACTTACCAACTAAGTCTTGTATCCAGCCCCATATACTTCCACTCTCTTAATGCTGCTTTAACAAGAGAATTTCTCAGCAATGACAAAATACCACTAAAGTTGCACTTTGTACATTTTCTCATGGAGTGAGAGTTTTTCACCTTGTTCGGGGAGATGCTTCACAGTGCCTCATTTAGATTAGTTGACCTATACCTCTACTTACACTCGCACTTACACTACTTGAATAATTCTCTATTTATATTTATAGTGTGTCCTAGACCCAAATCCATCCCACGTTTTTACTTTAGATTGTCCATTTTGCTGATTGGCGAAATCTAACCCTCTCTCTCTCTTTCTCTCCCTCTCTATCTCCTTCTCTCTCTCTGTCTCTCTTTCTCTCCTTCTCTCCCTACTTCTCTCCCTCTCTATCTCCTTCCCTCTCTCTGTCTCTCCCTCTCTCTCTTTATCTCTTTCTCTCCCTCTCTACCGCCTTCCTTTCTCTCCTTCTCTCTGTCTTTCTCTCCATCTCTACCTCCATCTGTCTTTCTCTCCCTTTCTCTTTTTCTCTCCCTCTGTGCCTCCTTCCCTCTGTCCATCTCTTTCTCTCCCTCTCTCTCTCTTTCTTTTCCTCTCTACCTCTTTCTCTCCTTCTCTCCCTCTTTCTCTCCATCTCTACCTCCATCTGTCTTTCTCTTCCTCTCTATTTCTCTCCCTCTGTACCACCTTCCCCTCTCTCCATCTCTCCCTCTCTCTCTTTCTCTCTTTCTCTCCCTTTCTACCTCCTTCTCTCTTTCTCTCCCTCTCTCTGTTTCTCTCCCTCTCTACCTCTTTCTCTCCCTCTCTCTCTTTCTCTCCCTCTGTACCTCCTACCTTCTCTCCATCTTTCTTTCTCTCCCTCTCTCTCTCTTCCTCTCTACCTCTTTCTCTCCTTCTCTCCCTCTTTCTCTCCTTCGCTCTCTCTTTATCTCCATCTCTACCTCCATCTGTCTTTCTCTCCCTCTCTCCCTCTTTCTCTCCCTCCTTCCTCTCTCTTTCTCCGCCACTCTCTCTTTCCCTGTGACATATCTATGATCAGGTGCATGGGAAAGCGTTGGCCTCTGCAGCAGACAAAACCACATCAGGAACTAGAGTGGTGCAAATTGATGGAGGCCTGAAAACGAAAGAAAAGAGACGGATTGAGAGAAAACAAGTCGGCGAGGCAGGAGGGCTCAGCCAGTTTGAAGTCTCCTGAAAAGCTTTAGGGCGGGAGAGGGGAAGAGCCTGAATGAATCTGCTGTGAAACCATTGTGCCCACTTGTTGAATGGGGTGTTAGTAAGCTAAGTAGTAACCAGTGATTTACAGCTCCGAGGCCGCACCAGCTGAAACAGACTAACAATAGGTTTTCACGTGCAGGTCCTCGTAGAGTGGATAAGCCATAGGGAATAACAGTACCATTGTGGAAGTGAAGTGGGCCTGCTGGAGTGGTGCAAAGAGTAGTGGTTATGTACTATGAGGCACTCCAGAGTCAAAGTGGGGACAAGATGAGATGGGACAAGGCTAAGAGAATACTGTGAGTGCGCAAATGGATAAGAGGGGGCTAGGCTACGCTATTTTCTGATTTGTTATAATGTGGTTTCCTCATCAAAAACACACCTGTTGTGTTTTGTTTCATTCACACGTTTAACACACAAACCCTGCATATTTAGGCTGAGCTCTTCTCTCAAACATAAAACACTCTGTTCCACCTTGTGATGTCATATGGTACTACACTAGAATAATTTGGTGGATTTCAGATCTGGACTCTCTACTGAACAAAAAAGGTAGCTGTTAATTTGAAAACTACTGATATTACAAGGTAGAACAGAGCATTTTCAGCTTTGGAAATGTAGACATTAATAATAGAGGGTTACTCAAACATGTGTAAACTCCAGGTATGTTTTTTTAATGAGATAACAATGTTCTAACATGCTGTAAAGCTCATAAGAGTCAATTTTGCGTAATATAGGACCTTTAAAGAACACCTGTCATGCTTCGTCTGTGTAGTAAGGCTCAACAAGTTTGGAATAATATCTAGTTGTGTTTTTTCTGACAAGCATTGTGATTAGATTTGCAATTTTTTACCTCACCAAAAACATAACCAGAGTTGTGTTTTATTTCATTCACACGTGTTTGAGTAAGCCTGTAGGCCTATTATTAGTCTGTCTACATCACTGAAGTTCAAAATGCTCTGTTCCACCTTGTGATGTCATGAAGCGATCGTTTTTCAAGTTAACAGCTCCCTTTCACCTTTTGTTCAGTAGGGGCAAGTACAGGGTTGAAACTATCCAAATGATTCTAGTGAAGATGTATGGAGCTTCTTCACTGTGGAGTGGAGCACTTCCTGTATTACCAGATGACATCACAAGGTGGAACAGAATATTTTCCATTTGAGAGAAGAACTAGATATGCAAGAGTTGTATTTTAAACATGTGTAATTGAAACAAAACTCCAGGTATGTTTTTGATCATAGATGAACATAGATCAGGAAATAGTGCAATATAAGCCCATTAATTTATATGTTGTTCATGGTAAAAAAAAATAAAATAAAATAATAGAAACAGGCTCAATGGCATCTTGTTCAAAACTGCAGAACTGACAGACCGAGCCTCTTCAATTTCTCTGTAACTAGCACTGGATTTATTATTATTTTTTTCCCCACACAGCAAAGCACAGTCAGTCAGAGTACTACTTACGGCTCTCCAAGGCTGCAGTTGCTAAAATACTAAAAGTCCTGGTTTTACATAATACTCAAGAACACAAACAAGAATAAAGCTTTTACTTCTTGGATTTATTAATTATTAAGCTTAATCAGTCTGCCTGCTTTGTTTATTTTATGCAGTCTATTTACCCATAATGCCAACTTATAAATCAGCTAACACTCACATAACAATTAGAACTAAATCTTGACATACATATTTCAGACTGATGATTATTTTCATTTCATTTGCTACTATTACAATGCAATCCTTTCCCCTGCCTTCTTTGCCTTACCAGCCAGTCCCTTCGACATTCTGTTTGAATGCAGAAGGGACTGGAACCGAACTGAAAGGTAAAAATCCTCATTTCCGAAGTTGAGACGGTCCAACCACAGCTGCTCAATTGTATCACGTGTCTCTCAAATGCGGAAGACATCTCCTCTCCAAAATTCTTGTAACATTCAGAACAAAATATGCAACTTCTTTTACCTGAGATATGTAATAGTTTGGTGCTTCGATTGTTGATTCTGCAAAAATGCAGTTTCTCAGTCCTTTATGTAGGTTTTTCTACTTTTTTATGCATAAACCACCATGTTTGTTTTTAACGCAAACAGACAAAGCGCCTCTCTGGTTGGTTAATCCGCCTGTCAATCACAACCTCTAAAATCAGGGCGACACGATCCAGCTCCAGACCCGCTCATCTTTGTAAACTTTAGTCGAAGCATGTGGTTGTGGCTGGCCAGTTAACCGTCTTCTAACTCTAATCCATTTTCTTATATCAAAACACACGTAGCATTTATTTATTGTTCTATTTCTTAGTGTGTTTTGTGCACCGATCGCTGAAGTAGAGGGGGAAAGCAGTGAGTAATCTTGCTGCTGGCTTGGTGAGATTAACTTCCTCCCTTTGCACCTCACACTCCAGCTCAGTAAGGACCTCCCTCTGATCAAATGGCCAGCACCTACAACACTATAGCTCTGTATTTGGCGAATATGACCTCAAAATACAAACACTTTTACTTTATATTGGCGTGCCCGTTGCCCACAGCTGGTGAAGAATGTGCAGACAGCCGTCGTTATGAGCGCCGTCTCTCAGCATGGAGACCTTGAAGAGACCTATCCGTAGCATTAGAACAACAAGCTCTGTGACGAATGGGAGAAAATAGAGGCTTCTGCTGTGTGTGTGTGTGTGTGTGTGTGTGTGTGTGTGTGTGTGTGTGTGTGTGTGTGTGTTATGATTGGTTGTGAAAGAGGGGGGACAGGGAGAGAGAGAGGGGGGGGAGGACAGTCACTCGACCATCCAGGCTCCATTGCGCTGCTGGATTCAGATAAGGGCCCACAGAGGGAAAAAAATCTCCAAAATCATTCACCTAATCAACAACTGCATTACACAGTATACTGGCCACTCCACTTTGCATACAGATACTACATGTGGGGAGATAGCAATTTTTCACTGACAGATTGTGAATGAGGCCATAGAGTTGGTGGAAATATTGTGCAATAAGACTAGAAGATGAGGATAGAGGATAGAAGATGGCAAAACAACCAGCAGTATTTATAGACAATGTTTTATATTGTCGGGTGGGTGGGGAGTGCTTGTCTGAAGTGGAGGAGTTCAAGTATCTCGGGGTCTTGTTCACAAGTGAGGGGAGGATGGAGCGTGAGGTTGACAGGCGGATCGGTGCAGCGTCAGCAGTGATGTAGTCACTGTATCAGACCGTTGTCGTGAAGAGGGAGCTGAGCCGAAAGGCAAAACTCTCGATTTACTCGTCAATCTACGTTCCTACCCTCACCTATGGTCATGAGCTTTGGGTAATGACCGATCAAGTATACAAGCGGCCGAAATAAGTTTCCTCTGCAGAGTGGCTGGGCACTCCCTTAGAGATAGGGTTAGGAGCTCAGTCACACGGGAGGAGCTCGGAGTAGCGCCACTGCTCCAGGAGCCAGCTGAGGTGGCTCGGGAATCTGTTCCAGATGCCTCCTGGACGCCTCCCTCAGGAGGTGTTCCAGGCATGTCCCACCGGGAGGAGGCCCCTGGACACGCTGGAGGGACTATAGCTCTCTGCTGGCCTGGGAACACCTTGGTGTCCCCCCGGAGGTGCTGGAGGAAGTGTCTGGGGTGAGCGGTCTGGAAGTCCCTGCTTAGACTGTTGCCCCCACGACCCGGCCCCAGATAAGCGGAAGAAGATGGATGGATGGTTTTATAAATCAATTATTTTGTTAATGGAGGCATATTAAAGGGCTTATGACAGGTTGGACTGTGCATTTACTAAAATGCACTTAAGATCATTACATTTAAGAATGTACTGAAAATGTACTAAATATTTTTTCCAATTTGGCAATTTTTTTGATTTCAAACTTCCTAGCAACTACATAGTACACTGGACACAAGTATAAGAAAACACCTTTATTTTGTTGAAATCATCAAAAGATTGGAATAAATGCGTTTCTTGAGTGTAAATTGTGCCGAAATTTTGGACAGAATTCTCCGTAGTGTAATACCATTAGAACTCTCAGTTTCCTGTCATTTTCAACATATTTTTCAATTTCGCAAATTGCTTCTTAATTTGTCTAAAACTGTAATTTAAAAAGGTAATATTGCACCAAATTAAGTCAAAATTTGAGAATCATCAAAACCTACGCACTTAAAATCAACTTGAATTAAACTTATCATTAGCTCTCTTACAGTTGTTTCTATTGATTCATGTGTGTTTGAGTAATCCTGTATTGTCCAGGCTTGAGTGCTTTGAAAATTCCTATTACCACCTACCCCTTATCCCCATCCACATCCCTCTACTCAGTTCTGAAATTTTTGTAATTTATTTGTCTGTCTCTTTCATTTGTGTTTTGTCTGTCTTGAACTGCGTGTCATGAAAAGAGCTATAAAAGTGTCATGTATTATTATTATTATCATTATTTATTATTAAAATGTCACACACTTTTCAAAAATAAAAACAAGTAAATGTCCATTCGTTGCTTGCAGTGAAATGCTACTTTCAGCTCGGCAGTTCTGATAAAGTAAATTGTTCCCGTTCTAATATTAAGCCGTTTAGAGCAATATTGTGGTTTACACTGAACACAATGTGAAATGCTAATCTATGGATGTTTGCTGTAATAAAGCACACTATATCTTCTTTAATTTAACACATTGCATGTCATTCAAGTTGTTCATATACTCTCCCCTGTCAGCCGGTTGTGCAGGTATGTGCTGTGTCCCTGCTTACTCATCTTCCACAAAAACAGCAGAACCAGCCTCTTCAGCCGCCTTAGTGTTCACAAATCACAACATATGTTTATAATAGTGAAGCATGCCCAGCTATTAAGTCTAAAAGGCAAAGTCTAAAGGTCCTATTAGACAAATTTGATTTGACTCTTGTGAGCTTTAAGCTGTTTGAGTCACATGTTTGAGTATCCCTTTATTATTAGTCCCTCTATGAATGAAAATCAGCTGATTTGTTTATTTCTCTTACATTATATATACATTATTTGAGCTCAACTAGCAAATGCAAACAAATAACTCAACGTTTAGAAGGTATAGTACCAACAACACCTCTCTCCTACTGGTTAGCTCTTTTTAACGCTGTTAATGAGCGCTCAGTGATTTTATTGATGGTGACATCAATATCCAGACTTTCTGAGATAAAAGATCATGAACGAAGTCGGAATCTTGGACTTTGGAGTTTGTGTGGACCACATGAATGCAGCATAAATCTCAAAAGATCTGTCTGTGTAAAATGTTTATCTTAATCTGTCTGTACGATTTCTCGTGTTTGTTTCCCTTGTACTTGTTTGGAGGAGCAGCTGTTCGGTTTACATGATCTCACTGGCACTTCGTGTTATAATGCACAAGATGTTAATCCTCTACTTAAGGCACTCACAGGACCCTTATGTCTCTCAGCTGAACCCTCTCTACATCTGACCAAAATCCAATTAGCACCACTATCTGCAAACAGGCCTTTCAGAGCAGTGGAGTCAGAGCGAGCCTGTCCCCTCCTCAATGTAAATGTGTCATCAGCTCCATTCTGCTCCTGGCCTCACCTCCAAATCTATACTCACGGACGGCAAGACAACAATTGACCATGTACCCCCCCACACACACACACACAAGTCCCTGAGCTACTGCCGTGGAGACCCCAGAGACATGACTATAGCCCCTAATGCTGCTCCATCCTTTTCCCATTTAGCCTGTGTACCTCCTCCCCCTCCTCCGTCCTCCCCTGCCCCAGAGAGATCTCACTTTCGACACAACAGTTAATCATACACTCTCCTCAGGTCTCCCAGCGTGCGTGTGTGTTCAGATGTACTCCTTCATTTTCACCTACGCGCAGGATCCATCTTACACCTATTGTGATATCTTGTTTAGGTCTGTCTTTTTGTCATCTGTTTTCTCCTGCTCGGGAATTAGAATCTGTTAACCCATACAACAAAATGCAAAAAATAAAAAATAAAAATCAGAAATATCAGATGCTTTAAAGGGCCCATATTACGCTATTTTCTGATCCATGTTAAAATGTTGTTTCCTCATCACAAACATGCCTGGAGTTGTGTTTTGTTTAAAAAAAAATAGCTACATTATGGTAAATCTAGCTATAATATGGTAATGTTGACAAAAAAGTTAATGAGTGTTTGCTGGGGTACCTGATTTTCAAACCCAGGTGGTGAAATGAGGAAGAAGATATTTAAATCTATCCACTTTAAAGTACCCAACTTAAAAAAAAAAAGACATGTAAGGGAGAGCACTATATGACACTTTGGGTTGAGAGCTGATTGGCTATGCACCGGTGGTCCACTCTGCTTCACTTTTCAGCCTGAGAAAGCAGTTCTAATGCTGCGAGTGGCCAAAAAATTCATGCATGTGATTTTTGTGATGTGCCAAAGGATTTGTGAGAGGATAGATTTAAATACCTTTTCCCTCATTTCAGCGTTTGAAAATGAGGTGCCCCAGCAAACATCCACTTACTTTTTCCCAACATTACCATAATCTAGCAAAATTTGCGAAATTTAAAGGTCCTATATTACACAAACTAGATTCTTGTGAGGTTTAAACCATGTTATAATCCTGTTACCTTCCCTTTATTATTAGTCTTCATCTCCAAAGCTCAAAATGCTCTGTTCCACCCTGTGATGTCATGAAGCTGTAGTTTTTAACAGCTACATTTTACCTTTAGCTCAGTCGAGATTGACAATTCCAGGCCTGAAATGATCCAAATGATGCTAGTGAAGGTGCATGGAGTTTAAAAACACAGTGGAGCTATCTCTATCCTCTATAATCACATGAATTCACAACGTGGAACAGTGTTTTCTGTTTGAGAGAAGCGTAATATGTGCCCTTTAAATCAGGCTGCCGTGCTGTGGCTTAGTGGTTAGGTAGAGCAGACATAGCCCACCAACCTGTAGGTCTGTGGTTCAATCCTAGCTCTGACCAATGCATGCTGTTTTTTGTCCCTGGGCAAGACACTTCACCCCCCTTTGCCTATGAATTCACACTTGAGTAGTTGTTGGAGGCTGGAGGGGCCAGTGGTGCAAACTGGTATCCTTCTTTCAGTCTACCCCAGAACAGCATTACTCAAATTACAATTGTAAATAATCGCTATTATTATATATTTTTTAACTAATAAAAGAAAATAATCATAAAATCCACATCACATTAAGTCAGTGCTATTTTTTGGCAATATAAAATTCTAATTTATTACAAACAGGCAGGAAACCGACTCCACGGAGAAAGGCAATAGGAACAGTAATTGCAGCATAATTAGGAAAACCAAAACCTAAATAAGTAGCCCGTGGCAACACATAGCCTAGTTTACATTTTAATGAGAGTTTTCAGGGATAACCAGGGAGCTCGTGCACTTTGAAAAGCTACAATATATTTGAGTATTGCAACTTTTGGAATATATCAGCAATATGTTGGCTAGTCAAGTGTAAAACTAGTGGGCCTGAGCCTGATTTAGATTTTTTGAGGTTAAGTACAAATGTGGTGTGAAATGTGCAGTTTCTACTTGACTGGTTCAGATTTAAGAGAACTTTATTGGCACCGTCAGCTGAGACAGGAACAAGCTGACAAGCCATGAGCGTATAATCAAGTCTATAGATGAGGTGTAGTAGGCGACCAACAGCGACTACTGTGTTTTTATGTATTTGTTCATTTATTTTTTTATGAGGTCTGAGTGTGACAGACCACGTTTTGACCATGGTTTTGACCAGGTGTTTGACCACTAAAAATGTTTCGTCTTTGAATGTGCACTAATCGTTCCAGTGTGTCACCATGGAGATGTTATTACTTTGCCTAGAATGTTCCACAGTATGGCATTAACTTTTTTATAATGCATTTATTCAATTAAAGGATGTGTGTTATACTGTTGTTTCCTTATCACAAACATACCTGGAGTTGTGTTGTTTCATTCACACATGTTTAACACACCGACCCTGCATATTTACGCTGAGTTCTTCTCTCAAACTGAAAACACTCTGTTCCACTTTGCGATGTCATGTGGCAATACAGGAAATGCTCCACTGTGTTTTTTAAACCCCACACAATTTCATTAGAATAATTTGGATGATTTGAGCCCTGGGACTACCGATTGAACTAAAGCTAAAGGCAGGCACTTCATAACATCACAAGGTGGGACAGAGCATTCTGAGCTTTGGAGATGTAGACAGACTAATAATAAAGGGTTACTCAAATGTGTGAATGGAACAAAACACAACTCTGGGTATGTTTTTAAGGAGGTAACAACACTGAAGTTCAGAAGAGTCAGTTTTGTATAATATAGTACTGTCCTGCCCATGGCCCACATAGTTTGCCTTCCACAGCATAGAGTGGTTTTAAGTGGCTTCACTAGAATCATTTGGATAATTTCAGCCCTGGAATTGCCAGTCTCTACTGAACTAAAGGTTAAAGGTAGCTATTAACATGAAAACTACCACTACATGACATCACAAAGTGCAACAGAGCATTTTGAGCTTTGGAGATGCAGACAAACTAATAATAAAGGGTTAAAGAGTTACTCAGACATGTGTGAATTAAACAAAACACAACTCCAGATAGGTTTTTGATGACATTCTAACATGGCTAAAAGATCACATATTGTGCTTGAGCCAGCTATATAGTTAAAATGTGCAATACATGTGGATTATTATGTTATTATTTACACATTTTAAATCGCAATAGTCATCTAAAATGATTTAATTAAAGACTACCGCTTTAGAAAGATGTGGCGCCCAATTGGCATTATGGATTTGTTGAGGCCGGTGTGTACCTGGCTCATATTGCGCACGCCACAGAAAGCCGCCGTCTGCAGACAGACGCACAATCATCTGCGCAGATACGTGTCCTGGGGCCTCTGAGGTGCTGTTTAAATAAAATGTAAATATTCTTCTGTGGCTTCTTCTGTGGAAATGCGGATTTATGTACTCGGAGCAGCGCACACTTATCACTACATTCACGCTCAAACGCACTGACACGCCCGCTTTGCCTCATGTGTACCTGATGATTTAATAATGTGAAACACACTCAAAAGAAACACTGATAATGCATTTAAAACAAAAAGATTAAGGTTATTAAAGCTGGGTTCTTGCGAGGCACACCCACATCGCCCTATGTTGACATATCACCACCAACAGATCCGTAACACCAGCAACTCCTGTGGATAACTGCACATCACACTAGTAAGCAGCAGACTTTTTTTCCATTCATACCAAAATGACTGCTACACTGCTGAATGCTACGCTCATCACTGATTGAGAAAATAAAACTGTAGAACGAAGTTAGTACAGAGTAGTGGGCGTATGCCAGTGGCGGTGAACACAGGGCATGATCAGTGATTAAAGATTACTCAAACATGCACAAATCACTCCAAATACAACTTCCGGAGGGTAAATGAGAAGGAGGAACAGCTATAACATGATTAAAAGCTCTGAAAAGTCAATTTTGCATAAAAGGTGTCCTTTAAAGCTCACAAGAGTCAATTTCACGTAATATTGGACCATATTCTTTGCCTTCCACAGCCTGTAATGGTTTTAATGATAGAAAATGAAATGAGTAGCAGGAGAGCCTTAGTTCCATTTGGCCATCCTTGTTATTATGATCCACTCTGATTCCAGTGCCAGAAATACACAAATAACCTTGGCTCCTCTCTCCAGGGTTGAGGCCCACACTGGACCCTCACATTTGACTCAACCCGCTGTTACAACTCAGCAACTTTGCAGGTGTGGAAAATTGCTCTTGCTCTCTAGGATATTTTTAATTTCTTATTAAGGTTCATTACGCTTGCACATTTACTCTGTGTGAAAGCCTCGCACACACCAAAACCTGCCTGTATCATTTACACCCCCTATAGACCCTTCAAAATCCTACGTCATCAGAATGTTCAAAATTCTGGAGGCAAAGTGAAGCAGACATAATGTATTTTCAATGATGCTGATGGTTTTACGACATTATAACAAAAAATAAACAACTATTTTGAACAACTATTTTGAACACATGTTAGTTAATTTGCTTCTCTGTTAAAGGTGCACTGTGTAACTTTTCTGGTGGAGGGTCCGTCAGCTGCTCTTCTCCATGATGTTATTGCTTTGGCTGGAATGTTTCACAGTATGGTATTAAATATTTCTATCTTCATGGAGACTAGACCAAGTTACCAGTCAGATCTGTGGAGAGGCAACCCCACTCACAGTCAGAATGCCTGTTTTTATAGGTATTTTTGAGCTATAAAACCACCTATAACTGAATAAATATAAGGTAGTAAATAAACTGTAAATTACTGTAAATAACATAATATACTGAAGTCACTTTACTGAGATTTACTCTGTTCATATGCTGCACTGTTACTTTTATTGTACATAATAGTATTTTTTGGTATTTTATATTTTATATTTTATATTTTGTATTTTGTATTTTATATTTTTGCTCCACCAAAACAAAATTAGAGTCTATCTTTAAGTCTATTTCTAAATTATTATTTTTTTTGCCATTATCTATTATCTTGTTTTATTGCATGTTCCATTTTCCTGCTGTTCTTGAACTGTGCGTTGCAACACTGGAATTTCCCCACTGTGGGACTAATAAAGGCATATCTTATCTTATCTTATCTAGAGCTGTTTAACGTCATACTGTGGAACATTCCAGGCAGAGCAATGGCGTATCCATAGAAACCAGCAGGTAATGGACCCACTAAAATAGTTACACAGTGCATCTTTAAGAAAAAATTGGATCACAAAAAATATAATTTAGGATGAAATGTGAAATATTTCTGAAGATGAAGTGACAAACTGTAGTGGGCTCAGTTTTCTGTAAAATCTCAAAATCTGGATTTTTCCATTTTCAAAAGTGCTCAGTGTCTATCATAATCTCTTCTTAAATGAACATATAACATAAACTACAATTGTAAGTGTTTTTAAACCGGGCTCTGATATCACTCACCGTCACATGTATCTGAGTGGTTTTCATGTGACAGATTTCACTAGATTTTTCATATTTTCCCTATTAAAATCACTTCATATTCCACTTCACTTTTGCCTCCAGCTACTTCCATTCTGAAATTTGTTTTTATTTACATATTTTTAAAAGGTCTGTATATATCTGCCAAACACGATCACCCCATGTTTCATTAGCCAATTGCGTTATCCCGTTAGCATGCTATTCCGGGCTTAAAACTCTTGATTGTGTCTCCAATGGCAACTGAGACCTATAGCCTTCCTCCGTGTGTGTGTGTGCGTCAGTTTGACTTCTCTAATTGTGTTTTGCATGTGTGCCCGTTGTACACCGAGATCCTGCATGTTCGATCCATCACTTGGCTGGGCTCTATAACGGGAGAGGTGGATGGACACGTTAGGTTAGACGGGGAGTGATGCGACCGGTATTGATCTCCTTGCTTGGTAATTACAGCTCCATTTATTACCATAGTGAGGGGGGATCGTATTTAGTTTGGGCTTGTAAGTCGGGTTTTGAGCGCCATGGAACAAGGTCAAAGCGAGACAGCCATGGATCAGTTTACTGTGCGGGGAGATTTGATCATTACTGCTCTGACACCACCGCCCCCTCACTCCCGCCCCTCTCCCTACCGCTCTCTATTTCACTCTCTCTGTCTCGCTCTCTGTCTTCCTTTCTCTCTCTCCTCTTTACTCATTCTTACTTTCATATTTTTATCTGCTCATATGGCAATGCTGAATATAGAAATACAGTGTAAAGCATAGACTCGTCCTTCATAGTTCCAAGAAAACTGCACCAATATATTTTTACACGAATTAATACATGAATAATTGAAATGACATTGAATTACATTAAAATAGATTAAAATATGTATATGTTAAAATACTAAATATAATTAGATATATTGTTCTCTGCTTGGATATTCTTAAAGGGCCCATATTACACTATTTTACCTGAAGTTGTATTTTATTTCATTCACACAAACTCTGGTTATTTAGGCTATGTTCTTATGATGTCATGTGGTAAACTCTATACACTTTCACTAAAATCATTTGGATAATTTCAGCCCTGGAATCTCCCATCTCTGTTAGCTGTTAACATAAAAACTAAGGTGGAACAGAGCATTTTGAGCTTTGGAGATGTAGACAGACTAATAATAAACAGTTATGCAAACATGTGAATGAAACAAACAGAACTCCAGCTATTTTGATGCAGTAACAACATTAAAACATGGCCTTAAGCTCAGAAGAGTACATTTAGTGTAATAACCTTTAAAGGTCCATCAGGGATTTTTTCTGGCAGGGATACTGTGAACCGCTTCATAGAGACGCTTTTACTTTGTCTGACAAAATGTATCTATCTTGCATTTATTCCATCACAAAAAACTCCTACTTATAGCAGACGTGCCTCTCTAGAAAGATCCGACCTGTTTATTCTGCTGGCATCTGTGTTTAATGCCATGCTGTGGACCATTCCAGGCAAAGCAATTACATCTCCATGGAGACAAGCAGGTACTGGACACTCCACCAGAATAGTGCATCTTTAATTTACAGTATATTACGTGAAATTGACTATTGTGCTTGTTTTGTTTCTTTCACACATGTTTGAGTAATCCTTTATTATTAGTCTGTCTACATCTTTAAAGCTCAAAATGCTCTGTTCCACCTTGTGATGTCGTGTTGTGGTTAAATTAAGTTAACAGCTACGTTTAACCTTTTGGGCTGAAATGATCCAGATGATTCTAATGAAGGTGATGGAGTTAAAAAAGAGAAGTGTGTGTGTGTGTGTGAGTGAACGAAACAAAACACAACCTCAGGTACGTTTTTGATGAGGACGATTATATCCTAGATCCGAAAATATAGCATAATATGGGCCATTTAAACACTATTTTTCAAGTCTATCAACACTGTTTACATGGAATCAGTTAGTGTTGTCATAATAGCAGCAGAAAGTGCATGCTGGGGATGTTTACGGAGATGTGTGGGTGTCAGCAGCACGATCATGTGGGTGCACCCTTTTACCGTGTTCAGTTTTAGTGCGTTCTGTGTCTGAACATCGAGAGGAAAAACAACCGTGTTCTCATTGGTCTACCACATCCTGTCAGTGTCAGTGAGTCACAATCAAAACACACGTACCGCAAACAACTGATACTATGAGAAATAACCAGCGAGTTTCAGGGCTGTTTTGAAGTTTTGAATGGCATTTCCTTCATTAATGTTTACATGTAATTATTCTGTTTGTGTTAGCTTTGAATATTTCTGTAATTTGGTGAATATACTGTACTCTGTGGATAAATTACTGTTGTATGTTCTATTGTTAAAAATACTCTGCAGTGTTTTGTAGTAAATCGGACATTTTTAAAAGTCCTATTACACTTATTATTACACTATTATATTATATTGTGATCTGTGAGCTACTGTGTCCAAATCATTTCCCTTGTGGCTCAGTAAAGTTTGTCTAAGTCTAAGTCTAATCATTGATTCTTGTGAGTTTTAAGCCTCGCTATAAGAACATACTTGGAGCTGTGTTTTGTTTCATTCACTCATGTTCAATGCTTTATTATTAGTTTGTCTACATCTCCAAAGCTGACGATGCTCTGTTCCACGTTGTGATGTCATGTAGTGGTAGTTAACAGGTACCTATTACTGTTTGTTCAGAAGAGATCGGCAATTCCAGGGCTGAAATGATCCAAATGATTCTAGTGAAGGTGTTTGGAGTTTAAAAACACAGTGGAGCGCTTTCTGTATTATCACATGACATCACAAGGAGGAACAGATTGTTTTCTGTTTCAGAGAAGAACTCAGCTTAAATATGCAGGGTCTGTGTGTTAAACGTGTTAATGAACCAAAACACAACTCTGGGCTTTATTTTTATTTTTTTATCATTATTATTATTATTATTATTATTTTTATGAGGAAACATTATAACATAGACCAGAAAATAGTGCAATTTTAAGGTGTAGCCTAATAAAAAATAAAAAAAAACACTGGGAACCACTGCTGTATCAGCATGGTGGTAACTTGCCTTGGTATAAGCTTTTTCCAATTAATAATAAGACATATTAACCCGTTTTTAGAAGCTGTTTTTGTTCAGAGCACTGCAGTGGTTACACGATGAAGAGCTCTTTTTTCTCATCCAAGCAACACTTTTTCTTGTCTGTTATAGAAATTACTAAATACCCATTTTATTACCCAAAGTGTGAACTGTGAGATAAAAACTAATGCCAGTATCACATTACCGCTGAACAGATCTTACAAATAACAACAATCCCACTCTCTGTGGCTGTCCTAAAATAATTTAATTTTATTCATAGCAGACTGAAGTTTGCTGGTGTAATGTTGCTATGGTAATCCACTGGCAGCGTTCCAGCAATAGATTGATTTTGGTTGAGTTATTCTATACACCTAAGAATGGAAGAAATCTCTCTCTCCCCCTTTTGTGTGCACATGTATGTCGATCTCCTATGTGCCTGGGTATCTCAGCCTTATCAATCTGCAAGCCCTTTATTGATTGACCAAAAGATATTTCCTCTAATGTGCCTGGTGGATTGAGTAGAATGGGGGGAGCTTTCACTTATAGCCAGCGAGCCTTTAAGAAGCAAGCCCTATCTGTCAACATTTCCAGGCATGGGAAGGGGGAGATGCGTGCTGGGGTTGAGTATGGCTGCTTCGATCATGCAGGTTAGAAAATAGCATCATATAAGCAACAGCATTCCCCCCAGAGAGGCTGCCGAGTGTGGATGTTTACTCTGTAGGAGGCACATAGATCCTGAGAGGTGAAGAGTGGAGCGCGAGCTGTGTGTCAGGGCTTACAACGTGTTTGCTAGTGATACACAATCTGCACAATACTGGATTTTAATTGGGGTGAGACGCTACATCTCTCCCCCAGTGGACAGTTACACCATCTGTTAATACAAAAAAGGTCTACTCAAAAAAAGACATCTATGCCTTAGAGTTTTTGAGGTAAACTTGGTAATAATAAGAGAAAGGCAAAGTACTTTAGGGACAATACAGAGACTAGACTTCAGAAAGAAAGAAAGCATTTAACTGGGCCATAATACACTAAGTTTGATCTCTGTTATAATGTTGTTTTCCTCATCAAAAACATACCTGGAGTTGTGTCTTGCTTCTTTCACTCATTTAACACACAAACCCTGCAAATTTAGGCTGAGTTCTTCTCTCTAACGTTGTGAGGTCATGTGATAATACAAGAAGTGCTCCACTGTGTTTTTAAACTCAGAACATTTTGAGCTTTGGCAGTGTAGACAGACTAATAATAAAGCATTACTCAAACATGTGTGAATGAAACAAAACACAACTCCAGGTGTGTTTTGGAGAAGCTCACAAGAGTTCATTTTGTGTAATAAAGCAATATAGGACCATAATGTAAACCCTTTAAATAAATACAAATGGATGACACATTACAGGTTGTTCATTGTACAGTTTGACAGCAGCTTGGCATGTAGCATTC